>JAOXJP010247909.1:0-22354 GCA_025762735.1 Platanus orientalis
GATGTATGGCATATTTGGAGTGCTTTTATAAACTGCTGACTATTAGGTGATTAAAGAAAGTGACATGGGGATCACTACTCATCCCTAGGGGTCTATATTACAGCCATTATGCTACCGAAATTTCAGCAGAAATGGCATGTGGATTCCCCATTTAACCTCAATAAAATGATAGAAAATAATAGGTTGGATGATTAGATTATAAATAAAGTTGACCATTGAGCTATAACGGGCTTAAAGTAGGTAACTGTGAAAGCGGATGAGGTGGGGTGCCTAACACCTTCCCCAACTCATAAATGAGCAACTTACCTTAAAATATTTGGGAGTTGACCAATTTAAGTGTGAAGTCAGACATTTTAAACCGTTTTTAAAACTTAAACTTGCTTTGCTTTTCAAAACTGATGTCCAGTCACATCATTAAAAAGATTGGTGGTGATTCCAAAATCACGTGGGATATTTCCTACGATAGGTAAATCTCTTTTTAAAGGGATTTACCCGTCATGCCAAAATTAAGGCCCACAACCTCTATATATGTGTATGGTCTTTAGGACCCCGGAGACCCTTATATGGGTTGGCTAGATGTAGCCCCATAGACCCCTATGTGGGTTGCCCCTTCGTGGGCCCGTAGACCCTTATGTGGGTTGCCCTTCTTGAGCCTGAAAACCCCTTTGTGGGTTAGCCTTTATGACTATAAGTACTCAATCATCGGGTCACATTAATAGGTGAAGACGACCATCGTGTCCATTGGTCTTATAACCCCAAAAACCCCTTTGTGGGTTAGCCTTTATAGCTATATGTACTCAATCATCGAGTTACATTAATAGGTGAAGATGGTCATCATGTCCATTAGTCTTATGACCCTAGAAACCCCTTTATGGGTTAGCCTTTATAGCTATAGGTACCCAATCACCGGGTCACATTAATAGGTGAAGACAACCGCCATGCCCATTGGTCTTATGACCTCGGAGACCCCTTTGTGGGTTAGCCTTTATGTCTATAGGTGCCTAATCAATGGTTCACATTAATAGGTGAAGATCACCCTAGTGGCCCGATATATGCTATATGATATGATTGCGTCAGAGACCCTTATGTGGGTTATGTGGTTTGTTTTCTTCGAGACTCTTACACGAGTTATGTGATTTATTTACCAGAGACCCTCACATGAGTTATATGTTGTGGATTTGTCAGAGACTTTGTATGCTTTAATTATAGTGTGTTTCATTATGTGATAGAAACCCCTTATGGGTTGACATGTGACATGTAGTACTTGGCATGAGGTATATAGCACTTGACATATATATATAGTTCTTCGTAGGTGGCATATAGCATGTGGCATATTCAAAATTCAGTTTAATTCACTTTGGACTCTCTTGTGGTTATCTTGTCACATGTGTATACTTATTTCATAGTAGGGATACATGTTTAGTAAATGTGATATACTCTCATTCCTAAGTTTATCTTGATTTCTTCTATTTGCTACTATGATTATCTTTAGCTTCTTTTAGTGTTGTATAAACTATATACCTTTTCGCTAAGCCCGTCTAACTTACCCCAATTGGCACCACCCACAGATGTGTAGGTGCACAGGTTGGATTATGCCTTAGGAAGATGAGAAGATTAGGAAGAGGCTTTCAAGCCCAAGGATGATACACTTCATTTTATTTTTTGTTTACTTTATCAATGATGTACTTTGTCTATTTGAGATGGGCCCCTTCGTGGGCAAGGATTGTATATACTTTATGGGCAGGTGTAGGCCCCTTTTATTTTGGAGGGTTATGAGATACTCTTGAATGGTCATGATGGTATTATTAATTCCACTGTACTTATTTAGATTATGTCATTACTATTATATTCTGTTTTGATGTGTTTATCTTATGTGGATTTAAATGGATGTTAAAAGATGAGAAAACAAATTTATATGGAAAAATGATATTCGATTAAGTAAGAGGGTTAGTGACCACTCCAAGCTTGTTGGTCTCTCCACTATGTGAAATAGATTTGAGATAAATCATTGCCATGTCACGGATTCAAATCTGGTTCACTTCATGGCTGCAGGATTATGTCGTTACAAAAATACCCCCCAAAGTGTTTCACTTAAAGCTAAAGCTCTCCGACACCCCTCAAAGTGCTCCACTGAAGGCCGGAGCACTCCAACCTGCGTAAAAATGTGATTTTACCTTCTTTTCGATGTGACACTTGTTCATTGGACCCCCACACATGTGGGATCTCATCTTGGGTGACTTAAAACCCTAATGACACATATTCTAGGTCATTTAGAGTCATTAGAACAAAGAAGTGAAGTATTAGAGAGATTAGGGAAGTTCTTGAGCTAAGAGAGGGAGTTCTTCTTTAATTGGGTAAGTTTCACTCTCAACTCTAAGAATCTGTTAGAATAGCTTGATTTCTTCTTAGATCTTCATGTATTATCTAATTTATGCTAGTTCTCCATCATTTTAGAGAAGATAGAGGAAGAGGAAAACAAGTTTTGGAAGACTTTGGAGCTTAAACAATGAGAAAGATCAAGATAGTGAGTGTTCGTACATGATGTGCTACTCCCTTTGTTTTCTTACTATTTTCTTCATGGTTATTCTTCAATTTGAATGATATTTTTGTTTTTCTATCACTTGATTGTTATATCTATGAAGTTTGACAAGCTTCCATCACTTAATTTCTAGGTTTATGAGATTTTGAGTGAGTTTTCATATATGATATTTTACTCATTTTACTTCTTGTTCTTTCATTTATTTGAAATCTTTAGTTTGAACTAGATATCAGTGTTCTCTTCATTCTTATTTCTTTCTCTTTGAGGTTAGGTAAGCTTACTTCATTTAAACACTAGATCCATGGAGGATTAGTAAGTTCTCAAGTTGATTGTTCTACTCTTGTTTTTCTGCAATTTTCTCCATTTTTTATTACCATTTTGGGTGAGATTACAATTTTCATCACTTCTTGCTAGAGTTATTTGAGTTTAATGGTTTTACATATTCCGTAGAATGATTCCTTTCATTATATATTGGTAGAAACTTTGGTTTACATGAAATCTTGGATTCTATATATGTATTGCTAGATCTACTCCAATTTGAGCTTATTTTAATTAAGATTTACTCATTCTCTTATACTACCGTCATAGATTCATTGGAATCCTAAGTTTATTTCTATGATTGAAGGTAAGCATGTTGGATCCTTGTGAAATTCAAATGGAAAAATGATTTCTATTTCATATGCTTTATGTTAGCCTTGATTTCCCTATACTTGAGATTTCTAGTCATACCATTATTGCTAGTTGGTAGTCTCTTCTTAGTTTAATTGGCTCAAAGCCTTGTTGCTTATTTTATTTCATATGCTAGTTAGTCATTGATACTATTATTATGCTTCCCACTTGATTATATCCACTTAAACTTAATCCGAAGAGCTTCATTTTAACATCATTACATTTGCATGTCTTATTTAAGACTCTTATCTTATTGTTGGTTTTTGAGAGTTTGAAAGGGAATTCTAAATATTTGGTTTTGGTGTAAGTATGAGTTATTATTTTCCATTTGGTTTCAAGCTTGGCCTTTACATGGTCTCACATACGAGTTTTTACACATCTTTTGCATTGTATCCTTATGTAGTTACATACTACTCTATCTATGCATGGATTTTAAAGTATCTTTTTATATCCAAGGATTTGGTTGGAAGGCGTTATCCTAATTGTATTGATAGTTGGGAGGTGTTTTCCCACATATAGAGGAATAAAGTTGGGAGGTGATGTCCGATGTAAGTACATTGATTGAGAGGAGTTTTCCCATATGAGTGTAAATTAAGGGTGGTGTTGTCCTTAGGTATGTATATAGAAGGGAGGTGTTTTCCCCATGGATTTTAATGTACCGGTATGGACTTGGGGATTGTATTAGATTTTAGTTTTGTCAGAGACCATTCATGCATTTAAGTGAGTTTGTGAACTGCATTGGACTTTCATGAGCATGTATCTAGTTTTGATATCTATTAGCTAAGGTAGCTTACTTGGGAGGTGTAAAGACTACTTAGTTTATGAGTATCTTATAGTAAGCATTTGTATTGCATGTTACACTTTACTTATGATCTATACTTTATATGTTTCAACTATGGATTTTTGTTTGATTTGGCTTAGTACTTCTAGCACCTTTATTAGACTCTGATCTTTATTATAACTAGTTTGATTCATATATGTTACACAGGTTCCGATTTATTTATTAAGTCATACTTGTGTATACTTGATTTACTCCATAGGATATTATGTATGTTCTCTCATGAGCTTTATAGCTTACTCATGTTTTTAACACCATTTTAGATGGCGCTCCATAAGACGTACTCTATTGCAGGTCTGGTTTGTGTGATGGCTCGTGGAGGCAAGATGACCACTTCTTTTATTTGCTTTATGTTAGTTTTATTTTTAGCTCACTTATGTATGATATAGGGATTATTGAGACATGATTTTACTTTGTTAATTAGTATTTTCTATTTGAGGGGATATATATGTTGATTGACCAATTTGATAGCCCTTGATGGTATTATTTAGATACATTTAGTTTCGAGATTAGTAGTTCGTTTGATAAGGATGTTTGGATTTTATTAGTTACTTTTCACTATGTACTTTAGAATGCATGATGATATATTCTGCTGCACTTGATGGTGATGGATATTACTATATGTTTATATTTCCACTACGCTATTGAGATTAAATGGTTAGTTAGCATTTTATTATTATTCTGCTGCATTAGACTATGTTTATGGATGTAAAAGATTAAGTTTCAAAAGGTCCTAAAGGTAAGTGAAAGAAATTTATAGTAATTGGAATATTGATTTGTTTAATATATCCAAATTCACACCTAAATAAGGTTATGAAATTTGGGGTTGTTACATTAATGAGTTGGTCAAACTGTACATCGTGTGTCTTGACAAACTCAAACATTTCTAATTGCTTGACCCAAAGTGCAAAAAGGGTCAATGAAAGCAAAAGAATGATTAATGCACTTGAAAAGCTCAATTGGACCAACATTATATCAAGAGCACCCATAGATAAAACCCTCCTTTTTCTCTTTTTTATTTTTATTTTTATTTTTATTTTTTTTTGAAAATTAATTTTGATAGGGTTACTTCAACTAGGATAGATGCAGTTGGGTTAGGAGTGATTATTCGGGATGATAAGGGCAAGATGTGTTAAAAACGAAAGCATTTTTAATTTTATAGAACCTCTATTTTCTAACTATTTTCAGCATTTTGTTTTCAAAATTTTAAAAACTTTTGTGTTTTTCTTTAGACCTAGTCTGGTTGCCTTGACTTATATAGAAAAGAAAATTCCACAAGAAAATGAGAGAAAAATATCATGGGAAAATCATATGAAAACCAACTTTTCATGGAAATTAGACAGCTTAAAAATGAATTTTCAAGAAAATTTTGTCATGAGAAAACCTTTTCATGGCAACCAGGCTGAGCCTTAGTTCCACATAGGCTGGGAGAAAAGTTTTCTTCAGCATATAAATTATTGCCATCCTCTACCTTATGTATTTTGGAGAGCTCTATCCTGTGTAGTGGCAACGTAACGAGGTGTTGTGCACCTCACCCATACACATACACACATGCATGAACGAGCTTCAGACAGGAGCAAGGTTAAAGGTACTTAAGGCTCACTTTGCACATGCGCATCATTGTAGAGTCGCATTGGGGTCACAAGATTCCTTTTTGATGCTATAGATGAGATCTCATGAAAGCCAGTTTAGTCGTAAATGACAATTCCATAATGGGATAGGTTTGGCGATTGACCTAGATTCGGGAAGGAGTAGGGTTGGGTTTATCTTATTCGTGACTAAACGTGCACTTTGAGACAAGGGATTGCGATTGAGGCCTATCAAGGCCTGGTTTTGTGACTGAAGCCAATTCACAAACAAGCTAAGTCGCGGATGGGTTTGAAAGCTTGTAGAGTAAGGTAATCCGTACTAAGGCCCATCAACTCTCCTTGTAAAA
Organism: Platanus orientalis; assembly: GCA_025762735.1. NCBI lineage: Eukaryota > Viridiplantae > Streptophyta > Magnoliopsida > Proteales > Platanaceae > Platanus > Platanus orientalis. The sequence continues at coordinate 5,983 of JAOXJP010247909.1, forward strand.
GGCTCATTCATGGATAGGAGGCTTGATTGATTTCCAACAGGACATGTGTATAGATAAGTAAAACCCATTATAAAAGGCCTAAAAGTGGATTAGAAACCCATTCGGTGAAGGCATAGAAGGGTAAACAAGTAAGAGAGACATAAAGGAAAGAGAGGAAGAAAAAGAAGAAGAGAAGAAGAAGTTGGCCATGGTGCCATGGGAGTCCGGCAAACCAACTACCTTTCTCTCTCTCTCTCTCTCTCTCTCTCTCTCTTACTATTTTCTATTTTGGACCTAAGGTCCTTATCCACATATATTTGCTGCCATTGTAGAAGGGAATGACTAGAATCTCTAGGCTCAAAATCCTCCATGGGATTTGTAGGTTCCTTAGAGAATTAACACTGAGTTGGAGGTGTTAAGTTTGTCTTCTTGACTTGGTGTTTGCATATGATGTTCACCTTGCCTAGGGAAAACTTTGTTAAATCGTCATAAAATTTGGACAAGTTTTGTTACTTGTTTTAAGTACCAAACCATAAAAAGCAATAAGTTTGTATAAGAAGTATCATGGTCTCTCTAAGGAGTGCACCTTGTTGAGAGACAAGACTGGGTCCAATTGTATCCCGGTGTTAGCTTGACTATGGTCCCTTGCACATAAAGTGGGAGGCCTTAATTATTGTCAAGAAACACAATAATGGTGCCTCTAGCCTTAGTTGAGGTAGAATTTTGTCTGGCTTGATTCCTCGAAAAGGGGTAAGTAGACAACCTGAGGATGTGAGACCCAATGGCTCAACCCTAACCTAAAGGCCCTAAAATCCACCCCTATTATGTGAATGAGTTTGATGAACTCAGCTGTTCTTGTAGGAGATTTGTGACTTTTAGGATTTGTACCAGAATCCAACAAGATGATCATAGCCGAAGCCAATAAGGAGCCTCTCTTATCCCCTCAAAGAGATGTATGCGAAGCCATGATGATGGGGCTCTATCTAGCTAAAAAGCGTAGGAATCTCCAAGATTGTTATTGAAGGAGTTTCTCTAAAGACCCTCTATCTTTTGTACTCTAATTTAAATGAGTTCCCTTGGAGCCTTATATATTGTATTGCTAACTATAAGCTTCTTTGCACTTTTTTTATGAGATCTACTCCGACGGTAGAAGAACCTCAAATGTAGCTTCCCATTACTTAGCTGGCTTGGAGCCTTTATCCCTCCCTCATGCAAAGAAATGGGTCTTGCACACGTCTCCACAACATGAGAATATCAGTATCATTTATCTTGAGTTGTTTAGAATGCTTAAATTACCGGGAAAAAAACACAGAAAGACCTTTTCCCATTTAAAAAAGACACTTTGTAGTTTATAAAATGAATAATAGATATTTATAAAAAGGAGAAACAAGAGCCAAATTTCTTGATGATACACACATGGGCTTGGAATCCTGTTGATGCACTATTCTAACAAGTGGCATCTAAGGTAGCACCCCAAAAATGGGCCTATGTGTTTTTTTACACTATGGATTCAATGCACGCAAAATTCATGCACAATGTGTGTGCAGGGGCTTGGGAGTGTTTGCATCAGCACCGAAAAGTGATAAGCACGTGCCTCAAAAAATGTAAATCACTTTCAATGCTGATGTGAGTGTTCCCAGGCCCCTGCACATGCATTGTGCATGGATTTTGTGTGCACAAAAACCAAGCCGATTTTTTTAATGGCATGTTTAAGCCCAATAGTCCTCTGCCTCGGGAAAATGATCTCCTTTTGTTCTACCTTTATTTATTTAGGCTGCGTTTGGCAACCACCTGTAATGAAATCATTTCATTTGAGTTTTCCCAAGGCTTTTGTAGCCACAACGAGATGGTTCGTAATGAGCTCATTCAGATTTGCAAGATATGCACTTGATAACATAAGGCTGTGTTTGGCAGCCACTTGTAATGTAATCATTTCATTTGAGTTTCCCAATTAAGGCTTTTGCAGCCACAATGAGATGGTTTGTAATGAGCTCATTCAGATTTGCACCGATTTGTGCTTGATAACCTTAGTCATTTCATTTTTATAGAAAAACCTAAGATGAATTCATTAGTAATTGTTGTTAACAAATCAGTATAAATTTTTGAATGGGTTCATTACAAACCATCACCTCGTAGTTACAAATGCCTTGAAAAACTCAAATGAGGTGGCTGCCAAACAGACTATATAAGTCATTTCATTTTATAGAAAAACCTAAGGCCTCGTTTGGGAACCATTCTCTGATTCTCTTCTAGAATTTAGAAAATGGATTCTAGAGATTCTTCATTTTTTGGAGTCATTCCCTAACTATATGAATGTTTGGTAAATTTAATCTATAATTTATTTTTCATTTATTCTGAAGCAAGATGTTGTTTGGCAACAACATGCAATAAATCCATTTTTTCTAGATTGATACAAGAATTTGGCATATTGTTGAATATGTAGAACTAATAATCCATTAAAAAAAATGTGCAATTGTCATTTTGCTCAATCTCATCATAGTTACCAAAATCTATCCATAAAAAATAAAGAAAATGGGGGTTTTATGGTAAATTCGCGTGTTAGGGGTATTTTGGTAAATTCACTTATATTCACAAATTTCTATTTCAATAATATTGTTATTCATATCCTCTTCTCATTTGAAGTTTCTCCTTTTATGTGGATATGAGGAGTCAAGGTTATAAGCTTGCTCATCGAGTCTTGCGTGCCTACAAACCCAAAGAATTCATTCTTTGTTTTTTTTGGCACTGCTATTTTTAGTGCCAAAAAATGTTGTCAGAATGTGAAATTTGGAGCTATTCTAAGAATGCATTTCGTGTATCTAAACACCATTTTCTTTTTTCTTTTTTTTATTTTTTGGAACTAAAAATGGATAGAATGCATTCTTTGGAAGGTTCCCAAATGGACCCTAAGATGACTTCATTTGCAACTATAGTTAATTAACAAATTAGTATAAATTTGAATGAATTCATTAGGAACCATCACCTCATGACTAAAAATGCATTGAAAAACTCAAATGAAACGATTATATTACAAGTGGCTGCCAAACATGCTATTAAAGATTTTTAAAAAAAATTAGGAATCTTTGTTATGGTGGAGAAACACGTGCACGAGTGGATCCATGGGGTCAACTAGCCCAGTCTGGGATGATATCCTAAGATTTTTATCTGTTTCTGCCATGTCAGCCTCCACATTGCAAAAAACCCTTCCGGCGCAACAAGCTTCAAAGCCTGAAGGATCATAACAGAAAACATTTTGCACAAAAAAATTCTTTGGAATTTTTATTAACTATTGCTGGTTTGTTAGGAACTGGCTGTTTGGTTGGTTAAGCAGTTGAGCTACTGCTTCAAGGAAAACCATCAATTATTTGAAAAATAACAAATCATGAAGAGCCAAACAACTCTTTAAAATATTTTGGTTGACCCGGTCCAAATGTCTGTTATGTCTGGACTGGTTTAAAGAGAGTGCTTGATTACCAATTAACAAACAATTTATTTTATTTATTTGTTTTTGGCAATACCAATTAACAAATAGTTTAGGTTTGGTTTCTCATATCCTAACCCAATTAACAAAAAGCTTGGATTTGGATTGTGTTGGGAAAATTTCCTCCTTCCACATTTTGACTCAGGTTTGGATAACCCAAATAACTGGGACATGCTTGGTACATATCTCAACAAAAAGGACTTTTCACAGACTTCAAAGGGAATGAATGAAAAATCAAACTTTGTTGATACAATAATTGATATCACAGTACAAACGTCTTGCTCGATTCAAGGGAGACACTTCTCTTTCCAGAGTTGTCCAACTTGATATCAAACAAGTTAGTGATAGAAACCAAGGACTGAACCAGGTCCAATCCTCTCGAAATGAGTTACAAACTACTTTATGTTACTCCTACTCCTAAGATAAATCTACTCATTCCTTCTTCCTTTTCTCGCTTATTTATATCTAGTCAATTAATTATGGCAGTTGTAGCACCTTCTTCACATCGCAAGGGGTTATTTTCCACTTTCCACTCTTTCTCATTGCCACAACCACCTTCTTCATCATTTGTCTTGACAGTGATTGCTTATCATAGGGATGTGTAATGGTCTTACTTTGTGTAAGTGATGACCCACATTCATCGGATGTTAGATATCACAAAGCGTGTCTTGACAAAACCCGTTCTCCTGCTCCACATCTTTGTTGGAAATATGCCATGTGTCTCCATTTTATGGATGAGTCCCCCACACGTCATCTATCTGTAAGCAAATTTTTAAGATGATGCCAACAAATGTCCCCGTACATGTCTAGTTTAGATCTTAACTAAACACATGAGACCTTCTTCTAGCACTTTGGATTTATCCATTTGTATCCTATTGATTGTTTTTAGGCTTTTGTGCTCGAGGATGTAATTGATTTGACTAAGTTACCCCAATCGGTGCCTCTTCTAGGACGAAATATCCTCAATCATTAACTATTCATAGGATTTTCCCAACTCCCAATGATCTCGTGTAGAATGGACGGTGACTTTTGCATGGGAAACCGAACCATCTTCATCGTTTTGTGATAACTCTACCTCTGTAGGTTTATAAATACCGACTCAGAGCATCGCCTTGCTCTCATCCCTTTTCGTCATGATCACACATTATCCTCTTTGTAATCACATTGATGGACCTCAATACTCTGGGATGGTTTCAAACTTTGTTAAATGGGGTAATTTCCCTTTTTGGCTTATACCTGGATCTGAATTCCGTTACTCATGAGATTGTTCGATACTTACTTCTCACACTATGGCCCTCATTCGAACCACCACCCCACGACTGAAGGATGGTCATTTCATCTTGGGTTTCCAAATTTCAAAGAGTTGGAGGGCTACATGAATTCATCAGATAATCCTTGAGTACTTCTCAGGTTATGGAATAGTGCTTTATGGATAGGGAAGTTGCATCATCCTTAACTTTGGAGATGGAGTCCCCCTCTACACATTGCTCACTCTCCTACTCATGCAACGGTTCTAAAAACAAGCATGTACTGGGGAGACACACTGACTTGAGCCCTTTTTCTTTCTCCTTTGATTTTAAACCATCACTCAAGGTGACTCCTGAGGTAACCTCTAGAGGTGAAAAACACACCTTATCTAGGTATAGTTATTAAACCCAGACCGAACATTGACCCAGCTGAGCACTTGGGTCACCGGGTTAGTGGTTTATGTTAGGACTATGTATTGTCAATCCCATGTCAAAACAGTGAGCTGTGTAGTAAGTGTCAAGTCCATGAAAGTGTTTCAAGATTTGAAGAAAGAAGGCAAAGATGGACTGAAGACCTACAAGATAAAGGTAAGAACCAAAGAGGAAGAACAAGCTCAAGATTCAAGTTAAAGACTCAATACAGAGAAGCCAAAACTGAAACTGCCAAATGGAAGGCTATATGGATGCTCATGACATCACAAACCTCATAAAAGAGCCACACATTGCACCATACACAATAGCACTAAGGTTTAATATGAGAACATGTATGAGGTGCTTAATAGGGGCAAAAAGCAACTATAAAAGTTTCAAAAATATAATGGAAAAGGCCCAAAACCAAAAGATGGGACAGAAGCAAGTGCAAGGAAAAATTACAGACCCTGATCGATCACAAGTCTGATTTCAGGCCAAAATCAAAATTTCAAAGAGTTGTGATCTCAGGGCCTAATCAATTATACTTCCCTGATCGATCACAGGAAATGTGTGATCGATCATAGCCGCGGAATTTACAAAAAATAGAATATATTTTTAGATTCTAATCCGACTTTTCTCAGGACTTGTCCGTTAGAAAGAGTTCTAATCCTATGGACCAAAATGAACCCTAACTCTATAAAAGGGTGATAATACCCTAGCTTTTAAAAGGAGAGCGACAAAACAAAAGAGAAGAAGTCTTTTCTGAGAAAACAGCTAGTCTGAAAGCCAAGATGTTTGTGTGATTATTGCTTATCTGATCTTAAGCCATTGAAAAAACTTGTGTGAATCATCTCTTTGAGCATATGACTGATTATATCAAAAGAAGAGAGTATCTTGATTGTGTGAATCATCCACAATCAGTATTTATTGATACATCTACATGAGGTAATCTATATCTATTTTATATCATTTCATTGTTTGATTCCCTTCCACTGGAGACACCGGAAGGAGTCTTGCACTCTTCAGAGACATAGAGTGTCGGTTAACTTGCATTGAAAGTAGAAAGGGTTTTGTGTGAATTTTACTTAGATTGTCTGTATTTCAATCTAAATAAAATTATGGAAAACTCTCGGATTGAGCTTTAAGAGTAGATGTAGGCTTGAGTTCCAAACCACTATTAATCTCTATGTTGTGGTTGTGTACATTTGCTCTCTATTGTGTTCTTGTGATTGATGCACTTGTGTTTATTCTGAGCATTATCAAATCAAAAGTAAATCAATCTAATTGATAAAGAATTAACTTAAACAATCTTAGGGAATTTATTAGCCCTGCTCCCACTCTGCTATAGGTAACACTATAGTGCATGACGGAGCCTCGTGGTCTATGATAAATTCATAGAAAATACATTTACTTGATTAAAAAAAAAAATTCGCTGCACATTAAGTAAATTAAAAGATGGTTGAATAGCATTTAAAAAGAACCGAAAATTTGTAGATATCCTATTCACCCCCCCTCTAGGAATTTTAGTATTGTCACTTTTGGTGATGGGAATGCTGCTAAACATCAAGACTACCCAAACTTTCAGATTTTCTATACATACAATGACTTAAACACAACTTATTGAGCATTAGCTAAATCTATAACCAAGGCTATATAGGGTTCATTTCTCTAAAGGTTGTTGTGACATAAAGGACAAGAATGGTGAAAGAACCATTGTTAGAGGACTAAGAACTAGTGATAACTACTATGTCATAGATTCAGAAAACACGTCCTCCAACACTTGTCTTTTCTCACACATCGATGAGACTAACCTATGGCACAAAAGACTAAGACACTTCAACTTCAGAGATCTTACAAGACTTAGCAAGAATGAGATAATCAAAGGATTGCTAGTCTAAACAAAGTGGAAAAACCAATCTATTGTGGATGTCAACTAGGAAAACAAACTAGGGTTGTTTATAAGAAAGTTTATCAAATTGGGACAAGTAGACCTTTAGATCTACTTCACATGGATTTGGTTGATCCCACCAGAATTGATAGTCTTGATGGTAAGAGGTATTTCTTAGTGGTTGTGGATGATTTCTCAAGGTACACCTGGGTTGCCTTCTTAAAAGAGAAATCGAAAGCATTTGATGAGTTTATGTAAAGTTCAAGAGGATGCAAATAGAAAATGAATTCTCCATTAAGAGAATCAGGAGTGATCTTGGAGGAGAATTCAAAAATCATAAATTCTCTAATTGGTGTAATGAAATGGGGGTCAAACATGAATTTTTTGCTCCTAAGACCCCCCAACAGAATGAGGTGGCAAAGGAAAAGAATAGAATTCTACAAGATATGGCAAATGTAATGTTTACAGGCATGGATCTAGCCAAAATATTTTGGGCTGAAGCAGTTAACACTGTATGCTACCTTGTAAACTGGGTTTATCTTAGACTAGAAACTACCAAAACACCCTACGTGATCTAGAATGATAGGAAGCCAAACATCAAATACTTTAGAGTATTTGGAAGCCCATGTTACATCCTGAGAGACAAAGAAAATCTTGGAAATTTGACTCCAAGAGTGATGAAGCAATTTTTCTTAGATTTTCATCTAAGAGTCGTGCTTAGAGTTTACAACAAAAGAACCCTTACCATTGAGGAATCTATCAATGTGGTGATAGATGACAAGGAATAGATATCCAAGAATCACAAAGTGAGTCAGAAAATAAGTTGAGGAAATTCAACATGTCATACTACCTCCTAAAGAAAACAAATTGACTAAGGGACACTCCTCAAAGGACATCATTGGTGATCATATAGCTAGAGTTAAAATATGTAAGCAGGTGGAAAGTCTGATTAGTCATATGTGTTTTACATCTAAGATTGAGCCAAAGTAGGTCATAGATGCACTAGATGATCCAGATTAGATAATGACAATGCAAGAAGAGTTAAACCGGTTCAAAACAAATGATGTTTGGTTTCTTACTTAAAGACCTAAGGATAAAAACATCATTAGAACTAAATGGATCTTCAAAAATAAAATGGATGAGTTTGGTACTATAGTGAGGAACAATATGCTTAGGTTGAAGGAATTAACTTTGAAGAAACTTTTGCTCCTGTAACAAGAATGGAGTCAATTAGGATACTACTCTCCATAGCATGTTATCTTAAATTCAAGACATACCAAATGGATGTAAAGAGCGCATTCTTGAATGGGTTTCTGTAAGAGGAAGTATATGTGGAACAACCCGATAGGATTGTTGATCCTCTTTTTCGGATCATGTATACAAACTCAAGAAAATTCTGTATGGTCTAAAACAAGCCTCTAGAACTTGGTATGAAAGACTTACAAAGTTTCTATTAGACCACTAGTTTGATAGGGGCAGTGTTGATAAGACTCTTTTTCAAGAAGGATGGTCATATAGTTATGGTACAAATTTATGTTGATGATATCATTTTCGGATCTACTGATGAAACAATGTCACATACATTTGCTCAGATTATGAAATATGAATTTGAGATTAGTATGGAGGGAGAACTAAAATTCTTTCTTAGTCTACAAATTAGATAAACCAAGAGTGGTATATTTGTGAACCAATCCAAGTTTGTCAAGCACATAGTAAAGAAGTTTGGGCTTCAAGACTCCAAACCACCAAGTACTCCAATGTGCACTAGCATAAGAGTTATTGCCAATCCAAATTGAGTGGAAGTTGACACCAAACCATACAGGAGTATGATTGGAAGTTTACTATACTTGATAGCCAGTAAACCTAATATGTCTTTCAGTGTGGGATTATGTGCAAGATATCAAAGTGAACCTAAGGAATCTCACCTCATTACAGTCAAGAGAATCATCAAGTATGTTAATGGAACCATAAATTTTGGATTATGGTATCCATGTAATACAAATCTAGTGATAGATGGATACTCTGACTGTAACTGGGCTGGAAATGTAGAAGACCACAAAAGTACAAGTTGAGTGTGGTTTTACATTAGGAACTGTCTAGTTTCCAAGCATAGCAAGAAACAAACCTCCATCTCTCTATCAATAGCTACAGAAAAATGTATTGCAGCTAGGAGTGGATGTACTCAATTGATTTGGATGAAACAAATGTTAAAGGACTATGAATTGAGACGAGAAGCAATGAACTTGTTTATGGACAATGTGAGTGCTATTAATATCTCCAAGAATCCTATTCAACATTCAAGAACTAAACACATAGATATCCGACACCATTTCATTCAAGAATTGGTAGAGGACAAGATCATCTCTCTATAGTATATTAAAACTGAGAACCAACTTGCAGGCATTTTTTAAAAAAAACTTTAGATGTTAAAAGGTTTTAATACTTGAGAGGATCAATAGGGATGTGTGAAATGTTGAAAAATGGTTTTGAAACACCCAGATTTTGTGTTCAGATTGAAAATCTGATTGAGTGAGCATTTTGAGCCAAAATAAAAGTGGGACCTACAAGTTGTTTGAGGAGGGTCCACATGGGTTTGTGTTCACCTCAATGAGGAGAACAACGTTGTATAGTTGGATGCTCAAAACCGTCAATGAGTGAATGAGAAATTGTCTCCAAAAGTGTCTAGTTGATCATTGGTAAAACTAGTAAAAATGTGTGAAATTTTAATAGTCCCACATGGACTAGACCATAAAACTGTGTGTTCATATACACTAATGTTGAACATAAGTTTGAGCCCTAAGGGGCACTGCTGTTTTGTGGACTGGGGAGGACCTACCAAACATGGGTCGGGCCTATATTTAAACACGCACACACACACACGCTGAACCGAACCAGGCCGGGTTGGGTTAGGTTGGGTTAATAAGAAAAAAATAATATTTTTATTACTATTTTTTCTTTTTGCTCTCTCCTAGATTCAATTACACATGTGGGGGACATGTCTCTACAAATAGGTTTTACAGTTTTGCCCTTGAGGGGTGTGGCTATTCGTACGATTTTACAGTTATGCCCTTGGAGAGTGTTGGACTAAATAAACACATAAGTGGCCATTAAATCACACGTATTGACACATGTCCATTCCATACGGACATGTAGGTGCCTCTTAAATCATCCCTTTTCACACATGTCCTTTTATTATGAATGTGTAGTTGGCTACTAAATTGCAACTTTCTGCATTCGCGTATGTTCGAACACCAAAGGTTGTGTTCCTATGCCTATTCCGAACAAACATGAACAAGTCTATAAATAAACATCCCTCCTTCACTTTATAACTCAAATTTTCAATTACTCTATTTTGAATTCAAAATTTGTAGTGTTCCTTAGGCATCATAGAGGATGTCTGAATTAGACATATAGAGAGCACGATAGTGTGTTCGTGTTCAAAGAGAGAGAGTACAGCAAAAGTTTGATTCGCCAGGCACACAGATTGTAGTGCTTCTTCTGTGTGTATAGATCATTGTATCCTGGGAGGCAGACACCCAAAGAGTTCATAAGCACCTATGCGAGGGGCAAAATCTATCTTAAGGACATAGTGTCAAACATTAGCCTTGATCAATTTCGGGTATGATTTATTGTCAAATCATCCAGTCAAGTAAGTGGTTCTTTTCATTTCATTTTTAAGTATTTTATTTATATGAAATAAATAATACTTGTTCATAGAATAATGTATACTTAGAATATAGTCCTACATGAAATTGACTAAAAAGGGCCACTAAGTCATTACACACATGAATAAAAGGATAATGAGAGGTATGGGAATGAAAAAGGGTCCAAAAAGGAGCAAAAATGTCAATTACAGGATTTTTAACCGATCATAAATCTCAAATGACTGATCATCAGTGGAAAATAGGTAAATCCGAGGAATTTTGGTCTTAGGACCAATCATGATGGACATCACAACCAGTCTCACATGGAAATCCATTAATGGACTGGATGTCACACCAGGACCGATCATGAATTCTTCCATGACCAGTCCTGCATGGCATATTTGTAATTTTTTCAAAAAAAAAATTTGTTTAAAACCCCAAAACCATTACACTTCCCTTAGTTTCTAACGTCTTCCCTATTCCATTTCATTTCCAATCAAAGCCAAGCTCCCTACTCCTCTTATCCATTCCTCTCTTACATGTGATCGTTGCACACTCTCTGCAACAAATGGCTCACAAAGGAAAGAAATCGATGGGATCTTCCAACAAAGAATGGATGGTTCAACCTTATGTGTAACAGAAGAAGACCACCAGTCTAAAGAGAAAGACATCATTGGGTTCCATGCCATTGCCACGAAAGGAACCTCAAACTGATGTTCTAGTCTCTAAGGTGCAAGACTTTCACAACAAGGAAAGCCACAACAAGTTTGTGAGTATATTCTCTAAGAAATCCATTATCTGTGAGAAGTTTGTTGAGCCAAAGCCTATGAGAATGGTGGATATTGAGACCCACGTCACCAACAATGGGTGGAATTTTCTATTCAATCTTCATGGGACGTACCATGATTTTGAAGTTTGGATCTTCTATGCCAATGCTCGAGTGGACGATGAGATGGAATTTTCGTTCGTGACCAAGGTTTATGGGGTGCCTATCATTGTCAACCCCAATATTCTAGCTGTAGAGTTGGGCATTCCCAGGGTATGAGATGCAGAGTATGCCTATCCAGTACCCCATCTAACTACAAATGATAGAGTACAATTTTACACACGCATGGGAGTGGAGGATGTTAATTGGAAGGGACAGCTCGATGCATCGACTTGTCATTTTTCGGCCAGGATACTATACTGCGTCTTTACATACAATCTAGTTCCTATAACACACCAGACGGACATGAGTGAGGAGATGGCATAACTAGTTGTCAATGTAATGGATGGCAAGACCATGGATCTTGGTGCCATCCTATGCAGCAGAATGATCAAGACTTTGAAGTCATAGGATCCTCGCCTCAACCTCATCTTCCCCATCCTCATTACTCATTTGATGTGGCAAAACAGAGTCCAGTTCTAGTCTGCCCCAAGGAATCAAGCAAGCCCAATCAATGTAGGAATAATCCACAAGATGCTCCAAAATGCCAAGAAGAAGGCAGATCAAGCTCCAACACAAGGTCCTCCACAGGTTGATTTTGGACATGAGGATACAGATGAGGAGGCTCTTCCACCATCTCCTCCCAAGGTGGAGTCATCCTATCTTCCTCAGAATTCCTTTCAGCGTCTCGTACTTGAGAAACTCTAGAGTCTCAAGATCTACATCAAGAGGAAGTTCATGCGAGTGATTGGGAACCAAAAGCTCTTAGCCAAGAAGGATAGTAGGATTAAGGCACATCAAGAGTGGATGGCATCTTAATTGGATGACATTGAGGACCATTACCTTGGGTTGAAGCTAAATAGAGGCTTCTTAGGACCACTCTAGACTTAGGGATAGATGAAAGTCAGGACTATGTCAGTGAGGAGGATGAGGATTAGTTCTTTTATGGTGTTTTCTTTTTTTCTTTTTTGCCTATCAGATTGTTGATATTGTGATTGATGTTTGTATCTACCATTTTTTTTATACATGTATCTCATGCTCTATCATTCTTAATGGATATTTTTGTTTTCTTGCACTCCTTGTCTTTCAAAAAGGGGGAGAGAGAGAACACAATCACACAACAATCACAATGCACATAATTTATTATTATTATTATTATTATTATTATTATTATTATTATTTGTTGATTAGAAAGATTCAAAACAACCACCTGATACACACTCTAGAGTCACTCTATTTGAGAAGTGCTAGGTTGAGGGGAGTGTAATTTTGTAATCTTTTGGGGGTTCTATTCTTTTTACTTGGTTGTGTGAGTTGTAAAAATTTTCCATGAACTAACAGAAGGGGAGATTTTTGATGTATTGTCAAGTCCATGTCAAAATATAAATATTTAGTATAAGGGTGTATGTAAGTGTCATGCAATGAGGCATACCAAGAGATTCTAAAAAGAACATCAAGACACATCAAAGTTAACTGAAGGTTCATACTCAGAAAAGCAAAGCTACTTTCAGAGACAACCTAGCATTGGAAGAACAAAAAGGTTTGTAGAAAGGGTAAACATGGTATACTCTCTAAAACCAATCCAAAACCTAGGATTAGTTGAGTAGAGGACCTCCAAAGGCCATAGAACAAAGTCCCTGCAGCCTCTGGAAGAGAAAATAGATGAAAAATAGGTCAATGTCCAAATCTGGGCCAAGACAACTGGTCATGGATCCTTTAGGACCAGTCAGGCAAAATACCCCCTTGGGGGTGGGTTCCATGACCGGTCATGGTCCCAAGCAGGACCAGTCATGACAGAACATGTGTTCCGATGGAGGGACTGGTCATGTGCTCAATCATGACTAGTTAAGAAGAAGACATCCATCTAGGTGGGTGCCCTGATCGGTCCTAATTGGACACATGACCAGTCATGAGTGGAAATTTTGCATTTTTCTTATATTCTAAATCCATAATTCTGTGATTCATTGAATCTCATTTTGGTATGTTTCCCTAAGGTTTTTGATATCCTATTTATATCTAAACATCACCAAAATCGAGCACATCTTGAAGAGACACAAAATTTGATAAAATAGTGCTCGTCAAGAAGAAAACCATTCTTGATAGCATCCTACTTAAATACTTATTGTTGCATTCAAAGGGGGCTTGAATCATGAATCTCTTGTTAAAAAAGAGATCCATATTTCTTGAAGGTTCATGATTGATAGATTCAATCCTACGAAACCGCAACAAAAGCTCTGAGAACTAGCCGTTATTGAGGTAATCAAAGCTAAGGTTTCAATTAAGAAGTCATACCGTTGATATTGATTATTAATCTTGAAATGGTTGATTTAAATATATATAATTCATATACTGATATCTGCTATTAAGTAGCTCATTATTTTTGTGACTTAATTGCATTAATTCGCCTATTAAGACGCATCTAAAATTGTAGAGAATTGTCTCTACAATTATTGAGATCATTAACCATAGTAAAATCAGCCTAATCAGAGGCATGCATTGAATAGAGAAATTTATTTCTCTAAAATCATTTATTTGTAATTGTTGAGCCTTCGCTAGAGACACCGGAGGCATTTATTATTACCCTCACCGGAGACACAGGAGGTAGACACCAAGGTTTGCTGGAGACACTAGACCATAGTGTGTAAAGGTTTTTATTGGAATAATTTTCTCCTATAATATTTATAAAAATTATTAATAAAATTAATCAGCTCAGTGAGGAGCTTTTGACAATGGACATAGGCCTATATTTCAAACCACTTTAAAATCTTTATGCAATTTATATGGTGTGAATTCATTATCTATTTGATTGGTATGTGTTGATTGTCTTTTCCATTTAATTATCTATAACACTTTAGAAAAGAAACAAGTTGAAGAAACTGACTAGCCAAAGAAATAAAAAAAAAAATCAAATATCCTATTCACCCCCCTTTAGGATAGTTAGCGACAGGGAATTTCACCACTGTCTGTGAAGTGTAAAAACACTGCATAACAGTGGTCTTGCAGGGGTCACTTCAGGGGTCAAATGGAACCCAAAGCTTATGAATTTTTATATGATGGTAGAGCACTAAGTTAGTGACCTGCCACAAAAATTTGGGTTCTAACTCCTTATATTGAGGGAGTTATGGTCTCTGTATTGTACCTTGGTTAGAAAAACAATAGGAAGAGACAAGCTTATCTCTCCCATGTCCCACCATTGATGGGGCTTTAATGAGTCCATATGACTTCATTCATAGCAAACCAAGAGGGTCAACATCACTAACTAAAGGACAATAAAAGAAAGGGAAAGGGTTAGAACACTAACCTCCCCAAGGGTTGGAAATTCCTTCCTTTCTCTTCTTTTTTCTCTCTTCTTTTCTCTTTTCTCTCTTCCTTTCTTTCTTTTCTTTCTTTCCTTGGATGAAAAATGGCTCAACCTCCTTATGGTCAAAATAGGGGTTTTTATAGGATGGGGGGCCCTTGGATATAGGATGGGATGCATGACATATGTCAATGGGGCCCACCATGGGGATTATATGGTGGAGAAAGGGGTAGTCGAATGTGGGGGTGTGGAGGCCTCTCAACCACACACATGTGAGATGAGGTGGCATCCCCTCATTAGGTCTAAAGTTTAGCCCATGGGATGGGTGCCATGTAGCAAGGGTGATGAGATGAAGGGTTAAGGTGAGGAGGTGGTTTTTCAATGGTTGAGATGGGATTTGGGAGAACAAGGGTGGATGTGTGGTTAGGATATAGAGCAAAAGATCAAGGCCATTCATCAAGTGGTGTCTTGAACAGATGCCAAAACAAGGGCCTTAGTGCAAGATCACTTTTAGGCTATTTTGAAAAGTGTAATGATTATTTTTCATAAATATCAAAAAGCAATGATTACTTTAGCAAATTTGAACCCCCTTATTGTCTGGGCTTACTTTATGGGCTCTAAATCTTGAAAATTCCTAAATTCTCTATGCTTTCTGAGCCTCTCAAATGCTTCAGTCATAATGCAACTATCAGAATTGAATTCAAATAAGTGTAAGTAGGGGGAAATAAGTTTGAATGACTCTAAAATGTCTCAAACACATATAGTATGGGAAAAATGGTAAAATTGAATTCTTGAGTCTTGATATGAAAGATAACCCTTGAGTTTTATAAAGTACAGGTTCAAACCATTCATAAAACTGACACCCGAGTCAAAATCAAGACCCTGATTTTCCAGAAGCATAAACCTAAGAAAAATTAGAACTGGCTTTTGCTAAGTCCTAGGTGGAAAATCCATGGGTAATAGAGAATTGAAGATCCTGGAGTCCTGGAGACACATGATCTAATAAACTAGCAATCGGGTTCTCAAGGAATCCCTAGGAAACTTTCAAAGGGGGATCACTTGGTGAGAAACACAACCCTAATTTATGAGAAAATGAGAAATTAGGTTAGGTTGAGCCTGTAATTGACTTCATCCATTAGAAAGTATTTTAAAGGCATGAAAAAACCTAAGAAAATGGGCCCAACTTTGTAGATTTTAGGTCCTGAGGGAATTCCTAGGGTTCATCATGTATCAAAGTCAGACAAGAGTGTTTAGACTTGATTGAGAGAGGATGAGGTGATTGGGGCATTTTGAGTCCCTTGATAACATGGTTAAGGGTGAGAATCTTTTATAGGTATTAGAGTTTCCAAGGTATGTCCACAAATTAACTGAATTTTTTTATCTCTAGAGCATTTTTGGGAGCTTATTGAAGATCTATTGCTTGTTGTTACACCTAGACTAATGATCCAACTTAATGAACCAAAAATCCATGGTAGCTTTACTTGCAAGTATACAAGTGT
>JAOXJP010247918.1:0-22349 GCA_025762735.1 Platanus orientalis
GAGGTGTCATGCTCATTATTCTGCAAATCAACTGCATCAAAAGGGCCCAAATTATTAAAATCTTGTGATTTATTACTGTCAGCATCATACTCCGGCTCTTCAAAAGTCTTTTGGAATTTGGCCTCAAAACATCAATTCTTTCTGTAATTATGAAAATGAATTTGTCTCGTTGTCTGTCAGGCAATTTCTCTGAATATTCTGTTACTTCTTGTTGCCATCTAGAACCTAGGCTTTAATACCAAACTGATGTAGGACCAAGGGAAAGATTTGGTGCTCTAATACAAAATTGCTGTAGGACCAAGGGAGAAAGTTTTGATTTCTCTTCCTCGACTA
This sequence comes from Platanus orientalis, assembly GCA_025762735.1. NCBI lineage: Eukaryota > Viridiplantae > Streptophyta > Magnoliopsida > Proteales > Platanaceae > Platanus > Platanus orientalis. The sequence continues at coordinate 334 of JAOXJP010247918.1, forward strand.
TTAAGTTAGGGTTTATTTGTGAAACTAGGGTTATTAGGAGTTTGGTAGAAACAACTTTGATGAGTACTGAGTAGAATAGGGAGTTAATGGTAGGATTTAGGGATTAGAGGAATAACCAAGTCTTATAAAGGATTCAAGGTGAAAGTTTTATGAGATTATGGCTAGATTTGAGGGATTTAAAAGAGATTAGTGTTGATTGTAGGCTATGTAAGAAAGGGTTTTGCAGTAAATTAATTAAAAAACAAATAAGAAGAATTGAGAAGAGACGAAGGTACCGACTAGAATGACATTAGCTGTTGCTGAGGCAATCACACCTATGGTTATAACACCTTGGGTAGGAAGCATTCACACTTCCAAATTTTTTTAACAATTTCCTTCTTTAAATCAATGACGGCGGAAGGAATGCCCTTCTTTTTTACGGCTTGTTACCGCAGCGCTCGTTCACTCCAAGTGCAGTGTCTTTTTTAACCAGTAGTGTATCAGCTTTGGCATTATTGAATGAAAGAGATGCCGGGTCGGTCAATTGCATTAGGTAGGAGATGCTGTTCAACCAGCTCTCTCCGGATCAAGGGACTCAAAAAAAGACTCTCTTGCCAAGGAGAGGGATTTGAGTTCTGCTGTTGACCTTCCCCCATCACAGAACTGGATGGGAGAGAGGGAGATGTATTCCCCACCCAGCCGACTGGAGTTGGGAGCTTGGATTCGCCCTACCCAAGTTGATGATTGATTCTAGCCCTCACCCTTTTGGTATTAACTAATAATAAAGGGGGAGCCTACCAAATAGAAAGGTAGATTTATGGTCGTTGAAGCCAAAGGTGACCAGGAGAGGAAGATGACACCGGTAGAGAGGCAAGAGAAGAAGATTTTTTTAGTTGTGTCGAATAAGGAGATTCAGGCTTGTTTGTGCTGATGGAGTCTACTTCATGGCCAGAGAGGACTAGTTCAATAATAAAATTATTAGTTACATAAGTGTATATATAGCTCTTATACTCCAGACTTCCAAATCCCACATAAACTAGACATCCTAAAAAAATATAACTCTAGAATTGTTAATTCCTGTAACAAAGGGATACCCTGTTAGTATTTTGGCCATAACTTTCCCAAAACTCATTGAATTCGGAAGATATTGGACTCATTAGAAAGGTAACTGAATAACCTTTTAAATGACTCAAAAATAAGCTAAATGGGAAACTTTGACCCCCAATAGTACAGCCTGAAGAGAAATGAGTTTCAAAAATAGAACATTCACTTTTCAAATAAAAAAATAAAATCTATTTTACTTGAAATAAATAAATGGAAAAAACCAAACTGACTGGCAAGAAACTATCATAGATTAACCCTAAAACTAACAAAATAAAAAACTATTTTCAAACTAAAATTTTAAACCCAAAATTCCTTGCATAAGCGCATCATATTTGAGTATGGGTTGTTTCGGATCTGCATCATACAAGGGTGAGATGCCTCATAGTTTGTGTGAGACGTTCTTGGCTTGGAGTTATCATCTAAACAGTTCATTCAATGGCAAAGGAAAAGCTCTTTGAATGATTGTGTCATTTGCACTTTGTTGGGGCTTTGGTTGGAGGGAAACACAAGAATCTTAGAGGGCGTTGCAGCTGGTCCATCAAAACCTCAAGAGTTGATCTTGGATGTCTGGGTTATAAACTTGAAAACCTTTCTAGTATCTGCTTATCAGGACTGTTTTTGATTGGGACCCCTTATTTTCAGGATTGGTTTATGAACGCTTCCCTTAACAAACGCTCACCGCTGCACACTGTCCGGGGCGGACACATCAGCATTGAAAAGTGATTTTCACTTTTTTGGGAGGTGCATATTCACTTTTCGAGACCGATGTGCCTGCCGCCTGACAAGAAGCAGTGGTTAGCATTCGTTAAGGTGAGCAGTTTTTATCCATTCACCTTATTTTCTGTTAAGTTCTCCATCAAGACAATGGATGCATATTTTTTTCTACTGGGAAGTAGTAAGTACATTAGCAAAAAAAAAAAGTAGTTGCATGAATTGTCACTAACCTTGGTAACTTTATGTTGCTACAAAAGTAACAATACCTTGTATAAATCAACCCAATACTCCAGGTCTACAGAAGTGATTTCTATTTTAGAGAGTTTTCAGTGCCTACATCTGCATCAGCATATGTACCATAAGCTTGCAACCTGTAGGTTGTTCAACTAGAGTTATCTTTCAATTTTTTTTTTTTTTGTTGTGTTTTCTTTTTCATAATGTTGACAACCTTAAGGTTTTGCAGATTGAATTTTTCACTTGGATTACACCCAGTCCTCTACTTGCATCTCCAAACTGCCATTTCTTCATGCCTGGTGCATTCGGGAGCATCCCTTCAAGAAAAGAAAATCATGTACGGATTGTTTCCTTTACTTCCCTTCCTCTTAATTAAAGGAATGGGGCTGCCTACTCATTGTGACAAACACAATGAAGAGAGCAAGAATACCTATGCGAGGAATGAAAATACAAGAAGTTGAGCTGATGTATACTGTACAGTTTGACATTTATTGAAAATCCAAACCATGTAATTTTTTGAACATTTGCTAGCCTGATTAGCCTGTATCACAAATTTTCCAATTATATATGTCAAAATGAGTGTCATCGCTTATTCTTGTCATCTTTCTTGCCTTTTCTTCAAGTCTCATCACAATTTTTTACTTTTGTTTTTTAATCTTGTCATGTTTTTGACATTACATTTGCAATGATCACAGACAATAATTATATCCTTAAAAGTTGGAATCTAGGTTAATGGAACTTATTGACATTCCAATAGTTTGGATCTAACAGGGGTTAATAACTGTTCACTTTAAATAGAAATGGTAGGTTTAATATCTCTCTATCTTGGCAACGTCTCTTTGTTGTTCAAGATAGAACATGTGAACTTACATGCCATTTGGGAAACACAATCTGGTTGTTAAACAGATACACTCCATTCAATCAGATTTCCCACACAAAATGTATTTTCAGTGGGAAAATGATTATTACGTTAGGAGCAAAGATTTGTACTATGGAGGACTTACATGTTACATTTGAAGTAAATGACTTAAATTGCCTAATTAAATATCTAAATAATGTGGTTAGCATTTCGATTAAGCTTTGTATTGCTTTTTCTTGGAAAACTTTCATCAGGAATATAAATGTAGTTGTCATTGCTGGTGATTCTCTTTTATTAAACCACTCTGCCGTGGGAGGACCAAAAATTGAAGAATGGCAATAGAAGGCTAGTCAAGAAAAGTAGAAACCACACGTTCTCCTCTCAAGTCACAATGGGCATTAAAATGATGTGTCATCTGGTAAAGCTAATTGCCAGAATGGTATTTCACAAAGAATTCTATTGTATAATAATATACTTGACTGAAACATTACTGGGCTAGTTGAATACCCCTTGGATTTTGTGTGGCCCCTGAATGAACGCCTAAGGTCTGCCCATATGCAGGAGCAGACACATGGTGCCAGAAAGTGAAAATCACCACTCTCAAAAAGTGTAAATCACTTTTTTGGCACCATGTGTCCTCCCCTGCATATAGGCTGACCTTAGGCATTCATTAAGTGGGCATACCAAATCCGCACCGGTTGAATGCCTTTGAAACTAAAGATATGGGTCCTTGCACATAACCAAGCTCTGCAAGAGAGAACCTTAAATATAGATTCATAGTGAAAGAAAGAGGAGAAATAGGGTGTAATGGTTGGGCAAGAACCAACCAACACTTGCCTAACCCTGCTGTCCTGTATTTCAATTGTACACAAATAAGAAATTCAAGAGCAGCGGATCACATTAAAGGCCAGAGGATCTATAGAGCCAAGTTAGAGAAACAATTAAGGAGATACCATCAGCCATAACAGTAGCAGAAAAGAGGAAATAAGGAAAAGAAATATGATTTTGATGCAGTGACATGCTCCGTAGTCAGGAACCCAACTAAGTTACAGCTGATTGAGTTGTAGATGTGGCATAGTATGGGTCAGCCATAACAGTAGCAGAAAACAGGAAATAAGGAAAAGAAATATGATTTTGATGCAGTGACATCCTCTGTAGTCAGGAACCCAACTAAATTACAGCTGAATATAGTTAGTCCATGTGGAGGTAGTCTTTTATCCTCTATAGCTTAGTTAGATATACCATTGAAAATCGATGAGAATGTTGTGGTTGCATCTCAATAGGTTGCCTAGAGGCTAATGTAATGAGTCTTGGGTTATACCTGTAACCCTTCAGATGTGGCTGATAGTCCAGAGGAGGTTTTGGATTAGGTCAAGAAAGTGGAATATTTTGATGCTATCCCAAAGAAACAGATTGATCATAATGTGTCAATTACAGTTCATTGGCGGGTCAACTACATTCCTTTGAATTTCTTAGAGGGTAGAGGAGCAAGAAAATTGCAATTGGAGTAAGGAAATTCTACCTGCTGATAACTTCAGTTTGTTTAGCCTGATAGAGAAGAACTTGAAGGTAATGAAGGGGTTACATCAAAGTGAGGGAAGGGTGCAAGAAGTATAACAGCAAGGGAGTTGTGGTAGGGAGAAGATTTTGGCTTCAGGCTAAGTGGGTTTACATTGGTGGAGTGTGGTGAGGGCGCTGAGGTAGGTTCTGTTTCTGGTGGTAGTGGTTGTTTTCTGTGGAGTTCTGTTCTGGGGATTTTCCAGTGCTGCTACGTGGAGTGGGGCTCAATTTTCGTTGGGTCGATGTTTGAGGGTTTTCTGTTACTTACGGATTGCTCTCCTTCCTCTTGAGCCAGCCAGACTCCCGTGTTTCTTTTTCTTCCCTCTTCCTGTTCTCCTTTCTTATCACCGAAATTTTGTTATCGATAATATTTGTATTTGCTAAAACACTCATCAGGTACACTGCATGTGACACTATGGACTGGATCCGATCTCATGAAGGATGGTCTAGTGAACTTGGTCAATCGCCATTAAACCATTTTAGATGGTATCTAAGACCTTCGGATTTCCCTCATTAGTTCATATGTATTATGTTTGAAGGTGCAAGAGGCCGCAAGTAGAGTGTAATGCAAGACAATACTGGTCAAAGGATAGTTTCAGTAGGAGAGTCAAATTGTGTTGCAACCGTAATTTTGTAGAGTTGTGCAGATCTAGGAGAATATGTGATCTGAAGGAGAAGTTGAATTTCAGTCTTTGGAAACCCAAAAACTAATTTCTGTAATTGCATTGAATACTACGCATAACATGGTTGCCCCTAGTTGATCTTGAAGTACTGGAAACCGAATTCTGATGAGTGCCAGTAACAAGGCCACTGCTTGATTGAATCGTGCAAAATTTTTTAATAGTTCTAAGCTCAAAAAATTCCCAATGGAGAATGAATAATGGCTATGAATAATGGCTTAAAAGTCCCAAGATATCTCATTAATTTGTGGCTCTAATAATGCTTACTTAAACCTGACAGCTAACCAGGCCGGCATGAAACAGTTGGAAAGATCAACTTTCCTGTCTCATAGCTATGACTGGAGACCAAACTAATTGGCCCCCGTGTAGTTAGATTGCAAATGGACACTTGATAAGTAAGCTTCTATGGCAGTCCCTAACTTTCGCCAATTAAAATTCAATAGTCAATCTATGGCAGCCTCCAGTGAGAAAGCTTGATTGGGTAGAATTTTTTCTAACTATTTGATGCTCAGAATTTACAGAAGATTAGTAGCTTTCTTAGATTTTCTCTGAAACACCACCATCAACAAAAACAACAACAGCCGTATCCCAACTACTACAGGTTGGCTACATGAATCCTGTTCCATCATTCTACTGTATAAGGCCATATCTGTCATTAAATCACTTGTCACCATGTCTCTCCTCACAACTTCAACCAAAGTCAATTGTGAATCACTAGTTAATTTTTGAATCACCAAAAAGAAAATGAGAATAATATAATGCAATCTGAAAAAAAAAAATGAATGGCATTTTAGATAAAGTTAATTGAGAACCTTGAAAACTATTGGTATACAGTTTGCATTACCTTCTGCAAAAGTTTCAAATTGATTTACATCAGTGGTAACCAGGGCATAAAATTTGATGTATTGTGCAAAATTTCCTGTTATATTTCTCTATTTCTGAAGTCTTGAAAATATTTCCATTTTTTACATTTTTTTGTTCAATCTTTTGTGAAGCACTATGATGTAGAACAATAGAGAAGATACCAAAACTTGATGTAAGATATCCCAAGATGTTCAAATAATTATTAAACTATAAGTGCAGAAGCAAATGAATCAAGAATTCAAAGTTTAAAACTTCAAGTAGCCACGAAATAACAAAAAACAGAGAATAGAATAATATAAATAGAGTTTAGAAAAATATAAGATGAAAAGAAAACAAAAAAAGAAAAATAACTAAAAAGGGTATTTCTGTCATTTTGGATAAAAAGTCCAAAAATGACCAAATTACCCCTTTGTTGTGTCTTAAAATTCCGAAACTTTCCTAATCAGTAGTGCAGATTTCAGAGGTTCTATAATTAAGATTTCATGAGATTTGGACAAGTTTTGAGTAGCCAAATTATGAAATTTCAAAAAACTAATGGAGGTTTTGATGGAGACCAATAGAGAATCTTTAGGAGAAGAAGAATATAAGAAAAGAGAAAGAGAAAAAGATACTAAAAGGAGATGATAAGAGAGATACCGGGGAGAGAAGATGTGAGAGAGAGAGAGAGAGAGAGAGAGGGAGGGTGAGACGTATTAATGTGTTCACCTTGGTGTGCTACAACCCACATGGAGAGAAAGAAGAGCATAGGAGATCCATCAACCCTTGGAGAGGAGAACATGACTATAACCACACCTTGGAAAACTACCTAATAATTTAACACAATTCTTAAAATTCTTCACTATTTTAATTCATAGAGAGGGGTGCTTTTAAATAGGCTTACAACCTTAAACAATTAGAAACTTGCTAGGTAAATTTTCTAAAAAATAAAACTTTCTAAAAGGTGTGAGAATTAAAGACTGTTAACTAGCACATTAGTGGGCCCCACGCTTTGACTTATTGACCAAAAATACTATTCACGTCATTCACTGATATCCCTTTAGTAATTTGGTCATAACTTTCCCAAATCACATTGGATTTATGCAAATTGGTCTTATTAGAAAGATAACTGAATAACCTATCTAATAACACCAAAATCAAGCTAAAAGAGAAATTTTTGACCTTGGAAAACTTGGACTAAAGGTAAGTGATGTGATTACTCTTTAAAAAAAATCCAATAAAACCTTAGCACTATTAGCCTTATTACATGAATACAGAAAATGTTGTACCCCCCTTATAAGACCCTAAATAACCCCACATAACATGTACATTTAAATCTAGCCCCCTTGTGGGGCGTCATATATATAAGTATTGCATTGTTGTCTACATGACACAAGGCGATCTCCTATTTTTTTTCAATTATTGTAAGAATCCAATTTCTTTCGTCTTATAATTGTACGGTTGCATTGATGAAACTATCATCTGAAACCCTAATTTCATCAACAAACCTAAACCCTACCATAAATTCCCAAAAATCTTGTTTTAATAAGATATAATGTTAGGCTATTTACCCAACTGAAAATCAATATCTTCAATTTTTTTATTTTGGTAACTTAACTATTGAAATAAGCAGCCATTGTATATATAATAATTTTCCTCTAAAAACAACTAAAAAGATATATATATAATCAGATTACTTGGGGGTATCCAAAATATGCTTGCATTTTGACATGAGTTGACATCAAATTATTCCCATGTGTTGTTTCTTGAAATTAAGTTTTTAATTTAAGACAAGTTATTAGGACATGAAATAAATTTAAATCATAACAAAAAGTTCTAAGTAAACTTTATAAACCTCATTATTATGTAAATTCACTTTTTGAATCTGTTAATCTTTCATGCAACATTTTATTCTAATTATTGATCTCAGCTCATAAATCAACATGTGTATGAGTGACTCTCATGTTGTTTTTAATTATTTGTAGATGTTGGTTATAGTCTTGGATGTTTCTATCAGTATATCATATTTGCTTACCTGCAAGTAGTTTTGCCTCCTAAACCTCTTGAGTTCTAAGTGTATATTCATCTCTTATAACATTTCTTGAAGTCGAACTAAATTTTGTGTGTATTTCGTAATTTTCTGGAAAATACAAAATGTTACTCTTTGAAACCTTGGTTGTAACATCTATAACATGAGAACTGAAGTACAAAGATATACGTGTGCACACACGTGTGTGTGTGTGTGTGTGTGATTTTGAGCATTCCTTCGAACATTGTAGATGAGATGGAATACAGTGGGGCTGAAACCTCTTGATATGTGGCCCTAGGTGGCCTGACCACAATAGCTAAATTGTCCACTCTGGACATATGACAAAATGTTAACGGATAAAAGTAAATGTACCTAGATGAGTAGGTTCTCTAAACATGACTCTGGGTTGTTCAATAAATACTTACCTTAATATAATTATATTTTTCATTACACAGAGACATACAGAAGAAAAATGCTATCCTTTCTTGAACCAAGACATAACTGTTATTAGTCCTTTTTGGCTCTTAAGCTGAACTCCAACACATTGCCTCATGGTTGCAATGCAGTATGTTAACTAAGAATGTATTTTATATGTTGCTAAGAGAAGGGATCTGTCCATTTCTTGAGGTCTCAAAAGAGTTTTACATCTCAATTTACCGCTTCTAATTGGATCAATTACATGATTAGCTATTTTATATCGGACCCTAGGGAGAATGTACAAAATATTTGGGATCTAGAAAGGAGTACTATGATTTATTGGTTACAGAAAGAGGCATCTTGTCTTAGAGCTTTGACAACATCATAATGTGAAGGGGTAGCAGAAGATTAACATGTTTGGAGAATTGGAGCTCTAATGCGACCTTTGGATCATATATGCAATATGAAAAATAGAATATTTCTAAATAGATGATTAATAAAAATTAGAGATACTCATCAGCATCCAATTCTTCTCGTACACTTCTTGGGTTAGCTAACCAATCACCATTACTCGTTCCATTTCATTGATGGCCTTATCCTCTGTTAATATGCATGTACTCAAAGTCCTTGATCCAAATCCTTTTTTAATCTTCACCTCGTCTTTTCAGAGCCTCTGATCAACACCAATGCACCTTATTGTTGTCGTCAACAGCCTTTGGACTAAACCATCTCAAAGAACTCATCTCCATTGCCATCGTCATCATCATCATCATCAGAGCCTTGTCTCAACTATCATCATCATCATCATCATCAGAGCCTTGTCTCAACTATCATCATCATCATCATCAGAGCCTTGCCTTGTCTCTGATTCTCTGGAAACTTCCTCCTTAAAACACTCCATCATAACTGATGTTACCAAGATTCAAAATTTGTCTGCTTTGGTATACCTCCTCTAACTAAAGTCAGGTCTTGATGCTTCTTCTTACAGAAATTGAAATATATGTACTTCATTTTAGGTCTGACATATTTAAAATTTAGTTATTATCTAGTCTCATCAAGCAATGCTAGGCAGCCTGCAAGGACTTCTGGAATGTGCGTAGGTAAATTCATCCATAAGAAGTGCAACATGATGCAAGAACTCAGGAGTTAAACAGACCCTTGGTGTAAACTGACTATTATTAGAGATCCTTTCTCTCTGAAACAATATGTTCTTAAGACAGTTGCCCCTCCGAAACACATTTCAGCGCTTTCAATGTTCCCATTGAGGACTCCTTAATTCACATTGAGGAATCCTTTCTTCTTTAATATTCACTGGTTAATTTCATTAGGAACTCTTATCATAAGCTTTCTATAGGTCCATAAGGACCATGTTGAGATTCTTCTTTTCTCTAAACTTCTCCCTTAACTCTCTGAGATAAGCTCAGTATTGGCATCTCTGGCATGAAGTTAAACTTGTTTTCTGGTTGTCTGTCGCTTAATATCAAAAACTAAAAAAAAAAAAAAAAAAATTTAAAAACAACAACGACAACAACATCAGGAGCATTTTTAACATAATTCAAACAATGCCAAACTCAGTTGACTTGTATAATGTGGGCTGGGTCACAAAAATTTGCCTCAGGGAGTTGGGAAGTCTAGAAGACCTGTCATGAGTCTATGGGGCATGAGCCATCACTCTGACTCTACTATGCAAGCCAGGAGTTGGTCAATTTGGACAGAGCTGAGTTGTCTCAGGTAGTGGTGACCTGTGAGGAGCACAGTTCACACGCTTTCTTCAACCACCCTACCTTCAAAGTCGTATGTATTGTATATTGCATGAGGCCTACACCATTGCACTTCCCCTACACAATCATACGCAAGTTTGCAACAGCCCAATGAAAGACTGCACCTCAACCCTGTGTATCAGATGCCATGGCAACAGACAACTCTTGCAAGACCATAATTATTTTCCATTTTTAATAACCGATGGCATGAGAAACAAATGATCCAGTATGACTTGTGAGAGGAATTCACTCATGGCATCCAATTGTAACATGTGAACCAATTAATTAAATCTTGGTTTCAGCGTGCGACTCGAATAGCATGGAATCCAATGCAAGGTCAACTCAGTCAAGACTATGACTTGTGAAGATCACTGAACAAAAACTAATAGCTGCCATCACCCAGCTTTCCTTTCTCAGTCTTCCACTTGGCTGAAACTTTACCCTGGCTTGAATCCGAATCGCTGTAATTCTTGTATATAAGCTAATGTGTAGCACTACTTCCTGATTCGTTTGTAAGCTCGAAATGACTTTCTGTGAATAATCACATCCTCTAATGCATTACATCAAGAGCAGTAATTATTGATAACTACCAAGTGCATCTTATTTGATAAATTCGTCTGGAAATGTAGTTCATCGAATGCAGAAGATATAGAACTAGTTAAAATTTGACTGGCAAAAACAGATGTAGATCACATCTATCCTTTCCTATGTCCAGTAATTTGACAAACCCATGGAAGATCTATTCCTATTCTGCAGCAATGGTAAGGCATGGTAATGCTAACACTGTTGCTTGCTGAACGGTAAATGTTAAAAAAGCATGGAGGTTTAAACAAAACACCTGATGTTTTCTCTTTGATGGTATGCTTAGACTTCCTCTTATTTCTTTGCCTAGTGTCGCCCTAAATTAAACAGAAACACATGGAGCCTGAAACTGAAACTGGTCAATAAAATTAAATCCAAGACTCTCAAGAAGTAGAGGTGGAGGAAAAGATAACCAAAATGTGCAATAAGGTGGTGAGCTTTGTTGGAATTTTGATGTGGAAGCATGAGTGCATGAGTAGCAGGAAGTTTTCTCCTTCAAGATTTCAGTCAACTACAAGACTTCATATATATTTGGTTACAAATGTGGTGTTGGTCAAATGTGATGGTACCATCACCCACATTCACATGTCAATGGAAACTAACATAGAACTATTTTATCACAGAACTAAATTACTTTGAGATTTAACTTCATACTGAGAGTGTTTTTGCCTTTTCTTTCTACAACAACAACATTGCCTTATCCCAAATACCTTCTGCCTTCTCTTTTCCTTTGAAAAAATAATATTAAAATAAAAAATAATAATTTGGGTCAAAGAGCTGTGCGAAAATTTGTTGGTGAAACAAAAAAAAATGTCCTTCAAAAAGCTTGGTTGGACGTCGAGTTGATTTTTGCTGGACGTTCTCATGTAAAAGTTTTCCACCTTTCATAAAATGGATTAATTAACCTACCAATTAGTAAATAATAACTAACCATTAAAAAAACCAAAAAAAAAAAAAAAAAAAACTGATTCTGCATTTATCTGTGCCTTGGTAATCTGCTGACCAAAACCTGAGTTAATATAGGAAGAGAGATCTATCCAAAAAAAAAAAAATTCCTATCAAATGAAGCTCCACCTTAATGAGCTTTAGGACCTTCAATAGATAATCTATGCTACCAAAATACCATTACATGACAAACGACAATACTCTGTTATAATTTTGTATTTAAAGAAAAATAAATGTTTTCTCTAAACCTCCAAGAGACCAGGGGGACAGGGATTGACCATATAGAATTCTGTGTTTGAACACTTCATAAGTATTGCTTTCTGACCATGTAAACATTTTTTGTATTGTAAGTGACCATTATTGATCCTGTAATAAATAGATCCTTTGAGGTCATCTGGAATATGTCATGGGCATGGCACCCAATTCCTGTGTAGACTTCTGTTGCAATATATTTTTCCAGTGGAGAAGATTCTCAACATTGCATTGGGGATGTTATTATCAACATAAAGAAAAGAGTATAATCACACTGCTGTTGGGCTTGTTTGTTGGACAGATAATGGGTGATCATATCCTCTGAACTTAACGGGAAAGATTAAAATCCATTGTGAAAGTCTGGAGGACCGCTTTAGAGCTTGTGGAGCCTTGCAACAAACACAAGATCCTGAAAAAAAAATGATAATAATAATGATAAAAAGAAGAAGAAGAAGAAGATACAAGGAGGTTTGTGACCTCTAACCAATCTCTTTCAAATTTCTATAAAGATACACATTCTTTGCATCCATATGCTTTAGTGCCTCAGAGAACTGACATGTTTTTTGAAACATGAACAAAAATCAGCACAATGAAACACATATAAGTGCTTATATTGAAACAGGAACAATTTCTATATGTTTTTTCATTATTATTAAGAAAGTAAAGGAAATTTATTGCTTTTGAAAAAAAAAAAAAATGGGGGGATTTTATTTTTTTTGTAAAATTGGGGTGGGGTGGGGGTGGCAAGCATTCCCTGAAATACAAGCAACCAACAACACATATTGTCCTGCCCTGCTTGTTAAGGGGAGTAGAAAACTTCTTGCTTATTTTTTTATCGATAAGTATAATTTTATTAAGGGATAGAATGCAAGAGGGTTACATCCTATCCAGGGAATATTATACATGTCTGTTACATAGATGATTGGGTCCCAATCAAAGATCCAATGATGCAGCTGAAACTGTGCAAAAGAATTTAAATGGGACAGCCATGCATACATCATAGATATTGCTTGATTGGGAGTGTTTTGTGTATCTGCCACTGAGTCTTCGAACACCCGGCGGTTCTTTTCTTGCCATATGATCCATCCCACCTCTATTAGAATAGCTCTCCAAACAATTTTTCTTTCTTGCCATAGGATCCATACCACCACTGTTGGAATAGCTCTCCAAGAAATTTTTTTTCTTCTTGCCATATGATCTATACCACCATTGTTGGAGTAGCTCTCCAAACAATTTTCCATCTACCCGATAACTTACTACGCCCCCCCCCCCCTTGAAACAATTCTTCTAGCAATGGCATAATGGAATCATGTGTTGAGATATTTTAATCTCGAGCTCCGTGCCTGTCTTCTCGGGACAGGCACCAGCCACCTTGTATCAACATGGCAACCTGTCCTTTGTAGAGCCTAGATTATTCATCCTGTCCCTCACCTCTTACGTGAAGACCTTGAGACCAAAGCCTCTTGAGCTGTTACATCATAACTCATTTTATGCAACTCCACCTACCCCCATTCATTGGCCTTCGCGAACTATCCAACATGTGTAAACTGTGCATTGATTTGCCTGATTTGCTTCGCGATCCAGGAACAATGTACTGTACAGTTGACCACCTTGAAAACCTCATCATGAAGGTGCTATTGCGAAGGAGCCCCTGTATCGCTAAGAGATTTCCTTGCAGTGACACGTGTCATCGCGAAGGATGAGAAAATCTTAGATTCCTTTTCTATTAAAGAGAGGATGCTGAGCACAAAAAAGAAGTTGTTTGAAGTTGTTCATTGTGAGAAAGTTTTAGAGCCTAAGTGTTGGAGTGAATAGCTAGCTTGAGAAGAGGAAGAAGAAGAAGGTCTAAGCCTTGTGTTCCAAGAGCTTACTCTAATAGAGGATACCATCCTTAAAGTTTCCAGAATTCATTCTGAAGGAGGATACCATCCTCAAGTGCATCCCTTCTTCTCCAGCTCCCTCTTTATTCTCCTTTGAAGTTCTTGAGTCTTACCTTCTTCCTTGAGGAGATTGTGTTAGAGACCTAAAATTTAAGCTCTCCTGTGAACCACCCTCTTCTAGAAAGAGGTGCTCGGTTCTTGGAGTAGCATCCTCTTGAGATTTGGTTGTTAAAAATGGAAGGCATTAAATGCCATTAAAGTTCTTCCCTCTTCACCGTTTTCTTCTTTTGTTTTTTCAAAAGTTTTTAAAAACTTGCTTTTGTTTTAGTCCCACATCGGAAATGAAAGGAAAATAGTTGCACCATATAAGAAATGACCTCCCCACTACCTCTTGTATTTTGAGAGCCCTCTTTCTCCTACTAGTTGCTTTGGTGTAACAAGGTGCATGGCACCTTGCACACATGCATTTGCACGTGCGTATCGTTGCATTGGGTCGCAATATTCATTTTCAATGGTCCAAATAAGACCTTGGGTTGTTTGCGAAGAGAATGAACCACAAAGGAAACCAAGGCCGCAAGTGAATCACCTTGAGAAGATGAGTGCACCGCAAAGGAAGTGGATTGTGAAGGGATGGACCTCGCAAAGATGGTGTACAACGAAGGAGATACACCACAAAGAGAGTGCCATCGCGAAGGAGGCCTGTCACGACTGAGCACCACGAAGGACTAGGCCCCAAGAAGGGAATTGGCTCGCGCGAAGGAGTTGACTTGCAAAGGACTGGGCTTCTTACATAAGAAGCCTAGTTGACCCAGAATGAAGCTTACAAAGCAAGCTAGGCCCTTCAAGATGGACTTGGGCAATTGATGTCCACTAAAAAATGGGCACGTATGAGAGTGGTTGTAACCAATATATAAGGCCCAAAGATGGGCTAAAAACCTAATTCGGTGGAGAAGAAAGAAAGGGAACTAATTAGAGCCAGAGAAGGGAGAAAAGGAAGAGGAAGAAAATGAGAAGGCCTATAGGCCGTGGGTCTGCCTGCATGGCGACCATGTCTCTCTCTCTCTCTCTTTGTCTTTCTCTTTTCTTATCGTTGGACCTAGAATCCGTTTGACATTTTGCACTTGAATTCACTACCCTCTTTGGAAGGGACCAACTAGAATCCATGGGCTCCAAATACTCTACAAAATCAGTGGTTCCTTAAAGAACAAACACTGTGGTGGTGTGCATACCTTGTCATTGTGACTCAGTTTTGATGTATGATGTTCACCTTCCTAAGGAGAAACTGTACCGAAAGTTTGTTAAAATTTGGATAAGTTTTTATCGTTGTTTTGGGCATACCTGACCACTAAGGGTTAATAAGTTGTATGGGAGGTATCAGGTCTCTCTGGAGAGTGCATCTCGTTGAGAGACAGGACATGGTCCGAGCTTGGTTGTATCCTGGGGTTAGCAGGCTCATGGTCCCTTGCACATTCAAGTGGGAGGCCTCGATTATCCTCAAGAAAAGTGATAATGACACCTCCATGACTCAGATCAGTCTGGTAGAACTACATCTAGCTTGATTCCTCTATAATAGAGGGTATGTAGGCAACTTGAGGACGGGAAGACCGATAGCACAACTACAACCTAAAAACCCTAAAATCCACTATATTATGTTTTATTGAGTTTATTGAACTCGGTAGTTTTTGCAGGTGATGTGATATCCATGATCGTTATAAGATCCAACATTGGTCATCTCGTTGTGAGAGGGAACCATTATCTTTGTGAGGCTAACACTCTATTTGATGTGTTTATAGAGTTGTTATGATATTTGGATTTTGACAAATCTAAGAGTTGTAAAACTAAACATCTAAAACCATGGGTTTTAAGAAACACAAGGTTCATTCGTCTTGTGGGAGAGTGTAATTCAGTAACAAGACAAGGGTTTTACCCAAACGAGATTGTATCCCAGAGTTAGTTTGATTGTATTTCTTGCACTTTAGGGGAGGCCTCAACTATCTTCAAGAAACATGATAACAACACCATTTTTGCCTTGGATGAACTAGTTTAACTAAAGAACATTAAGTTAAAGAACTATAGAAAACTTGTGTTTTGTGAACTTTAGGTGAATCGCGAAGGCATCAGACTCGGGAAACTGTTTACTACCATGAAGGCTTCTGCATTGCGAATGCACTGAACTGTGAAGGGTTGTGAACTGCGAGCCAATTGGCACTTCAAGTTGAAGAGCTGAAAGTGCATCTCATTGCGAAGAGCATCCTTGAAGGACTGTTCCGTGAAGACTTTTTGCTGCAAATTATCACCATCACGAACGGGCTGTTTCGCGACCCAATTGCTACGGTGAGCATTCTGCCACCGCGAAGGACCCTCCTTCATGACTTGATTCCTCCATCGAAAGAAGTATTCTCTTAGTCCTGATTTTCTTACCTACCCGAAAGTCAACATCGTGTATCACCTATCTTTTCTTAAAGAGTCCTATAAGGAAGTTCCACAACGAATGAGCTACTGGCCAGTAAAGGAACAAGTGTAAAACTGATTCAGAATTGGAGCAGCACATGCTACATCGATTTGGTATAGGCATTTCCCTTTCCATGAGGTTATTCTATTGTTAAATTCCTTTAGTAGCCAAAAACTTCTAAATACATGTCAAGTTTATCTCTTCCTATATCTGGCCAAAGTAGCTTAAATTTATTATAATATTGAAGAGCATCTTGTAATAACATGATACTGGAGCTGTCCACATTCTTTGACAAAGGAGATGTGGATCAATATACAATATACAGTACAGTAGAGTATGGTATTGTCAAGCGAGGGAATCTTTTCATACCATGTGGACCCCAGACTTTTCTTTTTCGATCAATAATGTGGAAGAGACAATTGCTGGGCTAGTATTATTTACAACAAACACATCCGACTATTTTACTCAAAGATTGACACTAAAAGATGTACAATTACAGAGGAGTTTGGGAATAATGGGAATCGGCATAGCAAGGATAGCCTATGAGACAACTTCAGCACTTCTAATTCAAATTGCGCAAATGAACATTTGGTAGAAAATGAATAAGACAAATAATGACAATCCAAATTTACCAAAAAAAAAAAAGGAAGAAGAAGAAGAAAACAAGATTACTGTTTTAATAGTATTTTAATTTTCTTTTAATCATGCGAAAAAGAAAAAGAAAGAAAAAGTTATAGGGATCAGACCCTTAAAGTTTTCCGTTGACAGAGAAAAGGTCACAAAAACCAGCCCCTATATTAAGGAGTATTGACAATGCTGTGAGGCTCACATGGTAGCATGGCTGATCGTAGGACAGCACGAGGTTGAAAAGGATGTCAAAGTGTGACACACAGCTGGACTGTTTTTAGTCAACAACCCTTTGTTTTGGTTTATTTTGATTTTTCCTTTAAAAGGGTGAATTTTGGTATCTTGGGTATTGTTTGGATCCTAACTTTGAAGTGGCCTGATTTATTATATTGATTGTTTGGAATCTGTCTAAACATGGGAGTTGCTGTATTTTAGTTTTCTAATTGGAAGGTCAAAGCTATGTTTTAGAAGTTTCTAATTAAGATGTCAAGTTGTGTTCTAAGAAGTTTCTAATTAAGAGGTTAAATTGTGTTCTAAGTTGTTTTTTAAATGAATTGATTTTCGACAACAAATGTATCTCAGCTGATCAACAATCCATGCACGACCTCTCTACTAGCTGAATATGATAGAGATATCAGTTTCAAAATTCAGATTCAATTCCATTGCAGCAAAATGTCACTGTCACTTATAATTGGTCACCACCGCCTAGTGGAGCTGTAAAGATAAATATTGATGGAGCCGCAAGAAACCATAATGCTACTGCAGCTTTAATCAGAGACCACACAGGCAACTTTCTCATAGGCGAATCAATGCACCTCCATTTTTGTTCAGTAGAAGAGGCGGAAGTTTGGGCATTTTATCTTGGCCTTAAACTAGCCAAAGATCTTACTACTAATTCTATTTTGCTAGAAGACGATAACATATTTATTGTGAACTCCTCCAAGATGCAGACAGTTAAACCCATAGAAAATCACAAATATCATTTAGGATTACTGGGTCATTCTGCATGCACAATACAATATCTATATCTCACATGTTCTGAAAGCCTACAACAAGGTTGCTCACTTTATGGCAGCAATTGCGGGAATGGAGCGTATCTCTCGAGTTTTATATTGTTATTCTCTTCATGAGGAATTATCTTCCATTATAATGATGGACTCTTGTTATCATGAGAATTTTTTGAAGTTTGAAGGAAATTGAGCTAGGTTCCCTTATACCCCCCGCCCCGCAAAAAAAAAAAAAAAAAAAGAACAAGTAGTTTCTTATTGGAAAGTCAAAGTTCAAGACAAACTTGGAGAAGAAGAGGCTGGACGTGTGGTCTATAGCTTGTTGATGCTTTGTCTGTGGTGTGAAATCAAAATTTAATATATGATGATTTCAACCTTATGAGTAATTCTTAGGTTGCAAGTAGTGTGACTTTACTTGGTCTTTCTTCTTTATCTATATCTTTTTCATCCTGAGTTCCTGTTTTCATGTTCTGTTTTTTTGGGGTACATTTCACGTTGGACTAATAGACTGGCCACACGAGCCTACAGATCACCACCCCAAGCAGGAAACTCCACAGTGCACTGCATACCAAGGGAATCGACCTTAAGCCTTCCATACAGAAGGTAGATACCGCAGCCACCTTAACACGGGGCGTTCGCTACTGTTTTCATGTTCACAGATTACAATTTATATCTTTCTCTATAGCAGAATTTTGGGTTTCGATGTCTTTAATAAACCTTTATCTCAATCAGATTTAAACCCTAGCCCCTTTCCCTAAACCTTAACTTTATTACCCTTTAAATTCAAGTGATTTCTCTGCACTTTTCTTCATACGTGATTCCTTAAATCTCCTCTACCCATGTTTTCCTTCAGTATGTCAATCGAACAACCTCTTCTCATCCTTTTAATACTCTTCGGCTACCCTTGACTACCCCAATCATTCACCTATCTTGTGATCTCTGGTTTCTCAGTATTCCTCCCTAATCCCTTTAACAACTTGTTGTATTTAGTTACCTTTACGTTACCATTAAACCATATATACTTCTACCTGTAAACCATACTCTAAATTTAGTTCCACAATCCTAACCTTCTTCAATAACACTAAACCTACCCTAATCGGTTAGAAAAAGATATCAGGATTTTTTTATATCCCTTAGTTTTGCATAAGAAAAACTACTACTAATTTGGGCGCATGAGATATAGACAAGATTGACTAGAATGTAGAAGGATAGGAAGATCAGCACTTTTTGTTTCTTGGATAGGTAAACGTTAATGGTTAATTTATTAGTAGGTGATGATGGGTTTTAAACCTAGGTTTGTAGTACAAACGCTCACAGACTTCACCAACTTAGCAAGTTGGCATCTTTAAGAAGATAAGCATTTAATTGCTGATACATGAAACTGGTACAATTTTCAGGGATAACTGCACCATTATTCCGTGTCAACATAATTCTAAGAGGGTGGAGTCTTTTGTCACAATAATCTAAATGCCAAGAATGTGTAAGTTGGGACTTACCAAAAGAATCTAGGGAGAGCAAGAACAAGAGACAGCTGTTGAAGGGCATCTATATGTTTATTTTTAGTAGGGGAACCAGCATTCTGTGGCAGAAATTTTAAATGTAGAAATGATTGTCTTTGTTGAGTCGTTGGCATTCATTCAACCATGTGCAACATGCAAGGCCTAGAAACATGTTTCTTATATTAGGGTATTTTTGGGTTTTTAACCTAATTAATGTTTAGGGTTTTTGTAAGGCTTTTATAAAGAGACGTCTTATAGGTTTTGGAGGCAGCGGAAGATTGCGGCTATGGGAAAAGAGATTTTGGTGAGAGGCAATAACGTATTTGGTGTTAGGAGTTTTCGTTGTACCTTTTGTACTTTTCTTTATTCTCCATATTAGTAAAGTTATTGATCGTATTCACCCGTAGATGTAGGCAGGTTCGCCGAACCATGTTAAATATTGTCTCTTGTGTGATTATTCTTTACCATTTTTGTTTTCTCATTTTGTTTCTGTGCATTGCATACTTGAATCCAATTCGTGTTTCGTTCTGCTGTACTGTTCTGACACAACAAACTGGTATCAGAGCTAAAGGTTAGAGCTACGAATTGAGGATTCTTTTCGAGATTTTGTGATGGCAGCTACAAGGTTTTAGGTTCAACGGAGAGAATGATTTTGGCTGTTTGGGAACAACGTTCAACATGAAGCAGTTTTGAAAGAGAACTGATTGCATACCCTTCAGGATTTGGTGGAGAGATGATCAAAGAGCTTCGTTGAGTTTGGTTTGGTGGAATTCAAGCCAAGGTGGAGATTTGTTGAGTCATTGACTTCCATTCAATCGTGTGCAACATGCAAGGCCTAGAAACGTGTTTCTTATATTTGGGTTTTTAACCTAATTAATGTTTAGGGTTTTTGTAAGACCTCTATAAAGAGACGTCTTATAGGTTTTGGAGGCTGCGGAAGACTTGCAGAAGATTGTGGCTATGGGAAGAGAGATTTTGGTGAGAGGCAATAACGTATTTGGTGTTGGGAGTTCTTGTTGTATGTTTTGTACTCTTCTTTATTCTCCATATTAGTGAAGTTATTGATCGTCTTCGTCTATGAATGTAGGCAGGTTTGCTGAACCACGTTAAATATTGTCTCTTGTGTGATTATTCTTTGCCATTTCTTTTTTCTCATTTTGTTTCCGTGCATTGCATACTTGAATCCGATCCATGTTTGTTCCGCTGTGCTGTTCTGGCACAATAGTCTTGTACAAACTTTTCCATTATAGCTTCTCCAATTATTCATGGTAAACTTTGTCACAACTCCTTGAATGAACTGTAGCGTTGCTTTATCTTGCAATGGGGAAAAACTTTTGAGCCGTGAATTGAATCTTAACTCCTTTTTAGTTCATGAACATCAACAGCTAAACAATGTAAGAAGACTAAGGTTAATGTTCTAGTAAAGAATTATAACATTGAGTTTCCTCACCTATAAATTCAGACACCAAACATTTAAGTTGGGATTCAGACCTATCCAACAAAAAGGCCACATAGGCATGCATTTAGAATTATAGCTGATACAAAAAAAAAATAAATAGAAGCATCCTGCCTCCATGCTTCAAGGTAAAAATTGAGATGTATCTTTAAGATGAAAAGGTTTCAATGCTGCCATAGTAAATATGAAGAAAGAGTTCTGGATACAATTGTCATCATGAGTAGAAGTCACTTCCTTTAACCAACTGTAGTTTGTTTGATGAGACATTCTGAAGGAATTCCTCATATCTTCAACATTAGAAAACTACGTATCATTGTATGATTCTTGCTGGTTATCCAAGTTGTAGCTCCCTTCTCATCAATAGGTTCTTGAACAGTTTTATGTCATGACCCATCAAGCAGTTCCAAAAATATAAACCTCTCTGGATGAAATTCTTTCCAGTGCATGGAAGTTAAACATGCACCAAACTTCACTTACAAGATCGAAGCATGATAGCTTAATGTAAGAACTCGGGGAAACAATGATCCTCCTCCAAGCAAAAAGAAAGATCATCACGAATCCTCATTTTATTCATGATGAATGAATAAAAGAAGAAGAAAGAGCACAAGGTATAAGTGTGACATAAAGATGTCTGTAAGGGTGGTTGTAGAACCAATAGATGCACACTCCCAAAACTGAAAATCCTTCTTTTTTTTTTAGGTGGGGTTGGGTAGTGTTGGTTAGACACCATATCATACACGACCGATATAATGAAGCTTGGACTTAAGAACAGTTATAAAACACTCTCGATGGTAAGCGTTGTATCCATTTTTGTTTATGATGTGTACCAAATTTTGAATATAGAAACCTTACAGCTGACATTATAAAAATATATAAAACAAAACTACTTTCGAGGGTGACAGCCTCCTAATGCCACTTCAAGGCTGATAACCTTCGAACCAAACACTTTTATTCTTTATCTAACTTCCTATGAATACAATCTCTTTTGTACAATAACCAAATCCTAACTTTTAACTAACAAACTAACAAATAGCTAAGAGATAACATCAAGAATTAATTCAAAAAAACGAAAAGAAAGGAAAAGAAAATAAAGAAAGAAAGAAAAAAAGATAATAATTGCTATTTGGGGGGGGGAGAGAG
>JAOXJP010247929.1:0-22349 GCA_025762735.1 Platanus orientalis
GTGGTACTTCGTGTTGGTGGGTCAGATTCGTGTTGTGTCAAGTTAAGGGTATACGACTATATGGCTCAACCCAATCCAAACCCATATATTAATCGTGTCAAAGCGGGTTGATCCATTTGGCCCAAAACATGTTTACAATCAACAATAACCCACTTATTTTGTGTCGGGTTCACACGGTCGTGTCAAACATTGCTACCCCCGTTTCCAGGCGAGCCAACATTTTTCTTATAACCTAGCTAACCCAGGCTAGCCCTGTTTAAATCCGGGTCGGTCAACCCGTTGTCAACACTACTATACTCTCTGTTTCCTTATAAGCGATCTTATCAGAAAGCTACCTTTTTGTCTCTACTGGGTCTACCTGATGGGCACCTTGGGCTTCCTCTTTGAAAGAAATCCATGAGGTAGACACTTACTTCCACTATCTTAAATGCAACCTAAAAGTCCCTACAATAAAAAGCACTAATAGACAACTTGATGGAGCCGGAAACCATGTGCTTGCATTTTATTAAACCATCCAACAAAAAAACGAAAGAAAAAAAAAAAGAAAAAAAAAGAAAGAGACAAGAAGGTCATAAGTACAGCCTAGAAATTTTTTGAGATTGTAGACATGGTTGGCTGCAAGAGAATTCCTATCCTCATTGAGAACAATTGATGCCACCCAACAAAGATTGACACTAGTACCTAATAGTGCCCCATACTCAGCTTCAACACTGGATCTCAATACAATGGATTGGTTATATAAGGTCCAAGAAATAAGATTAGGCCCAATAGGGATTCAGCTACCTGATGTTGATTGTCGATCAGTTAAAGAACCCGCCAATTGGCATTTAAAATGTCATTATGTGAAGAGCCAAGTCTAAGACTATCCTTCAAATTTCATAAGATTCTTTTCCTGACTTTATTGTGATTATAAGGGTGTTGTTGCATTAACAGGAAAACTTGATTAACGGCATAAGACAGGCTTGCACGAGTTATATTTAGGTATTGAAGCAAACTGACTGGGGCAGCACATCGGGACGGCCATCCTGGCCATTGAAAATTGGCCTGAAAAAACCCAGCCCGGAAATGTTTAATACCGGGCTTAAGCTTGGGCTGTACTTTGGTCAAACCTGACCAGGCTCAAGTACATAGACCTGATGCCAACGCCTGAGGACTAAGACTTTGTAGGTTGATATTCATTTTATTTATTTTTATTTAATGAACTAATAGGATTTGGGTAGGACCCAAAGCCCATAAATTTAAGTTGGACCGTGCTCTGGTCTTTAGATCTAGATTTTCAGGGCCTCTTATATACAATGGTCCCAGCAGTGGGTCTACTAAGGGCCGGACTAGACCAGGCCCATGAGCACCCCTAACACTGACAAAGCTTTGATAATGGGTTGGATTGAAAAGAGTAGTGCCATCATATGCAGAAAACTTGGAACCTGAAACAAGAGGCAAAGAGCTAGGTTTAGTCCCAATCATAGAAACCTAATCCTGGAATTCTTTGAGAAAGAGTTTTTCAGGTAACAGTTACTTCTATCCTAAGGAAGAAATGGAGTGGGCCAGTTTAAAACAAGTATCACTTGAGCTTCGTATATCAATATCATAGAATATCTTTTTCCCTAGGATAGAAGAAAATATTATTTTCAAACCAAGGCTAACAAAGTTTGGAATTTTAATAGATGAATGGAAAAACTGATTAAAGGGTCATTATCAATATCATTATAATTTATCTCAAATTAGATGCGTTAGTTTAATACGACAAAAAATAACGACATAGAGTCAATAATTGTCATCCAACTCCGAATAATAATAATAATAAATGGATTCAATGAATAAAACCCATCACAACTCAAATATGGAATTGACGGGATCATTTGGTAATTCTCATTCGGATTAATTGAAATTGGCAATCGGACTCGATACAAATCGAATGGATGTAGCGAAGAATAAGAATTGGGGTGCTATATACATGTACAATACTTGTAAATATACATATTTTTTAATTGTAAATTTACCTTAAATTAAGCCCATATCTTCACAAAGCTTAACTTTATAAAATACATTAACAACTATTATTATTAGTTTAAGTGAAAGGTTACATTGATATTTCTTCATAATTTATAGTCAAGGTTGATTACTTTGCCAAAACTATTCATGGGCTCCTTAACTTGGGCTTTCAGCCTTAGGGACTCTATTTGTGATAAGGATTCAAAAAGTTTGAAAATCGACTTATGGTGGAAATCCTCTCACCGGTTCAAAGAGTCCACGAGTTTGACAATTCAAGTATTTTCACCCACTTGGAGGCTTGACAAGGCACCTGACTCACTAGTCACTAGACAAGGACACTACCGAGAAAAAACAGACCTAAGCCTGTTTGTGCCATTTAGCTTTAGGGCCCAGCCAAAGCTTCAGGGCAACAACATGGGGAGCTATCATCTCCTACAATGTGTGCTTTAGAAGAAATGGCTACGTTAAATATGTGTAGCGGTGGCAATGAGTTGAGCTAGCTCGGTTTGTTGTGAACTGAGCTTTAGCCTCATTTAAAATTCACTGAGCCAAGCCTAAGCCTAGATTTGAGCTCATTTTCTAAGCAAGTCTACCAAA
The DNA here is from genome assembly GCA_025762735.1 of Platanus orientalis. Lineage (NCBI taxonomy): Eukaryota > Viridiplantae > Streptophyta > Magnoliopsida > Proteales > Platanaceae > Platanus > Platanus orientalis. The sequence goes on from JAOXJP010247929.1 coordinate 2,590, forward strand.
CTTCACTAAGCTCAACTCGTTAAAAGCTAAGTTTACTTAATATTTTTAATATATAGATCAAAAAACACAAATTAGGCTTGGGCAGATGTTCTGTCCAGGATTTGTCGTCCATGATGGTGTCCAGGACACCATGGGGCTTAACATGGAATAGAAGACAGATGTTCTGTCCAGGACACTATGGGGTTTCACATAGGATAAAATGGACGGGACTTTGAAAATTTATCAAAGTCCTGCCCACTTTTTTTTGTCCATTTGAAACCCCATGGTGTCCTGGACAGTGGACACCATCCAATCCTGGACAGAACATTCTTTTCCCATGGAATAATATCAAAGTCCCACCCATTTTATTCCATGTGAAGCTTCGTGGTGTCCTGGATGGCTGTACCTGAGCTTTGCCCTCAGCTCATTACCACCCCTAGATGTACGAAGAGAGCTCATATGTGGCTAACTGAGCCAAAAGAAAACTTCTCAATCTCTGATTAACAGTGGTTCTTGTAGAGTCACGTTGGTTCCGTGGAAGTGCTTTCTCATTGTGGGTTAGGGGAGGGAGTGAATCTTCTGTGACCGAAATTGGTGTGATCAATCAAAGGCTGACATGTGGAGTGTATAGGGTTAAAAGTGTACAAAGAATTGCTCAGTTAAAAAAGTAGGTGTCCAAAACAGGCACCAAATTCAAAAATACATCATGTGCCAGTCTGTAGGGCACGTCACACATTGGTTACCCTCATTTAGGCCGCGGATGATTTACTTTGTGGTTTAGATGAGGCCATGAGGGTGATGCAAATGGTGTGTAAGGGCCGGGCCCCCCTTGGCATAGCTTGTGTATCGCAGATCTTCTGTGGTCTCCTTCCATGTGGCCTTTTGTGTGGCACCTGAGATGAAAAAACATCTCTATGGTGTTTCCGTAAATACAATTGTGTGTAATAGTATACGTAATGGGCTACCAATTTGATGGTGTGGATTTGGTGCTCCCCCTTAACGAACACCTAAAGCCCTCCTGCATGCAGGGGGGCACATCACATCGAAAAAGTGATTCACACTTTTTGGGGGATGTGATTTTCACTTTTTGGCGTGACGTGTCTCCCCTACATGCAGGAGGACCTTAGGTGTTCGTTAAGGGGATGCACCAAATCCTAAGTGTCATTTTTGATACCCTTAAAATGTTCTTTCCCTGTTCCATGAAAGTAGGGCTGCAAGTCAGGATCAAGATGGGATGGGCCTAAGCAACCCGAACTCTGCCCGAAGCATTGCAGCCTAGTCTATATTCTGCGTGACCCCAATCAAGCTCAGCCCAAGTCACTCTACCTAAACTTGGTCCAATTAAAAAAGTGAACTTCGAGCTGAGTTTAGGCTGTCCCAGATATACTGAATTTGGGCTAGCTTAAACTTAAACAGCTCATTAGGTTGAGTTTGAACAGAATTTATACTGATTTCATACCAACTTCAAGCCGAGTTTAATCTGAGTTCAGGTCTAGTTACAGTTTTTACTTAGGGCTGGCCTAAGATTTCAGATTGGGATGATGCCTGACCAAACTCGGCCTGTATATTATTTCAGGTCTGAAATATCTGCCCAAACCAAAATATGTTGGTTCAACAACCGAAAATTTTGAGTTGGACGTCTCAGGGTTCGGGTCAGCCCAGCCCAGCCCAATTTGCAGCATTAGATGGAAGGCCAAAAAACCAATATGATGATTGTAATGAGAAGATTGTTTGCATAGTCTATGACTGACTAACTAGCCAAGTTAAGTCTCCAAAGATTATAAGAAAAAAAACTACTTTCCATAGATCTCCAAAAAAGAAAAGAGAAGAAGATTGGCCTTCTTTTTTGCTGTTCTAAGGAGGACCTTATCTACATAATCATATTTGCTATTTGTTTAATATATTATCTCAATTATAAATACAAAACAAGAGTGACCCACCCCACCTTTTATTTTCAATTGGATGGGAGCCAACATCTCATCCATTTAAATGAGGAGGTCTTACAAAACTGTAGAAACTGCAACCTCATAGTTGAAGGTGTTCATGTCCAGGATTGGAGAGGGTAGTTGCATTTGAATGAATTCACTCCACTGATATGAGCAAAGATATCCGAGGAGTCAACCATCTCTTCTTCATCCTTTATTGCTAGCTGTAGACAATAAAAGAAAAAGAGAAGAAGAGAAATAGGGGGAAAAAGAGAATGTGAACATGTTAGCAATTGAGTGGAATATGCACTATTGATTTATAATTTGATCTAAATTTCTTGTACTTTATTTCATCACAATTTTTTTTTGAGGGAAAGGATCTGGTATACCCGATTTGTCTGTCCCTCTGAGTCCCCAAGTTTAAAACTTAAAAACAAATTTCAAATGAAAAAAGAAAAAAAGAAAAAATAGGTAGCCAGAAAAATGGGGTTTACAGGGTTAAAACCATAAAAAAGTGTTCAAATGAACATTTTCTTCGTATTTAAAAGAGGCACCAAATTCAAAAAACCATCACGTGTCAGCCTGTGATGCGGGGACATGGAGGAACTTCCTGTTTTGGGTGTAGCAGATCCTTTCCATTTTGTCAAAGCTGACCAGAAATAAATTAGACTAAGAAGATACATCTTCACATAAATGATGAATCTGCAATAATCTCCCCATTTTGGCATATACTTGGGGCAGGTTTAGCAGTATCTTATATTTGATAAATATGTATATATAACTAATTAGGACTGTCTGAGTTGAGCTAGCTCAGCTCGATTCAAGTTCATGATTAGCCTTGGAATGGGTTAGAGGTCAACTTGGCTAATGATTAGCCTAAGGTAAGGAGGAGCTCAGCCTTGTATTACCTCTGAATCTGGTCATCATATTGGGCCTACTAAGCCCCAAGATTCCAGAGAAACCATGATCCAAAGCCCATGTCCAATGGCAATTGTAGATACATATACAATATAATCTCTAAATCTGCCGACCTCAACTCTTTGAACCCACCCTAGCTTGGCTCATGAATAAGGCTGTCGATTTGAGCTGCGTTTAGACACAACTTTTATGTCCAAAATTTTATTCGGGTCGAGTTCAGATAGGTTAAGTTCAGCCCAAGTCCCGGCCTGAATTAGTTAATAAATGATAATTTTATTTAGATGCTGATATTAGGTTTATATATGTTATTTTTTTGGTCCATATTTTTTTAATAAATCTACTATCATAAAATAGTTCAAGTGTCAATAATTCAAGAAAGCCTATATAATATGCATTTAGGGGCAATTATGGGCCTAAAATTAGCCCAATGATTAGGGACAGAGTTTTAATTTGGGCAGCCCAAACTCAACCTGGAACCTGTTGTTTTAAAACAGAATGAGTTTGGGCTGACTAACTCAAGCCCAGTTTGAGCTCCGATAAAGCATCTCAGGCTGACCTCAGCCCGGCCCGATTGACAGCCCTACTCATGAAAGACGAGCTTAGGGTGGGCACATGAGAGCTCTCTCTGCTTGTTTATACCCATGGTAGCAACTATGGGTTAACTCCTGTACTTCTTTTCCTTACAACTATTGGTCTAGGAAAGTGTTTGCCTTATGATAAATACACAACATTATGCAAGTTAATCACTAAAGTTGGGAATTAATCTTACCTCTTCATCCTCCTCATCTTCGTGATTGCTGCAACTGGATCTCACAGTCTCTCCGAATTCATCGTTCTTTGCAAATCTTCCTCTAACACGAGGTCGGCTATCGGCAAGAGTTTTGCGGCATGCATACTGCAGATTCATTAAGAACATGTTTCTTCATCAGTTTAGTTTGTTAGACAGTTGATATTGTATTAAGTCTGGTGGACGATGACCCAGTAAAAATATGCGTTCAAGGAACATGAAGTGATGATTGAATAATACACCCTAGCTACATAAAACATGTATAAAAAGGGATTTCAAAAGTAGAGAGTGTGTGTGTGTGTGTGTGTGTGAGAGAGAGAGAGAGAGAGAGAGAGAGAGAGAGACCTTGATTTTCTTACTAAAATTCCTCTCATTTCTCTTTTTCAAGTATCTATGGATCTTCTCCTTCCTTTCTTCAACAGAGAGTCGTCCAACTTTGTAGGAGGATTCTTCAAAAGTGGAGATTTCTGATGCTAGAGTAGCACTCCCACCACCATTCACCAGTTGTGAGCTATCATTATTAAGGACCTTTGGAATGACGAAAAAATAAATTTTTTGATTAATAATCCCCTACTACAAATATTACATTTAGGGGGCGCCTCATAAAGTTCAAATAACAGTTTTCTGACTCTTAATTCTTCATTGTTTCATCTATTAAGAAATAAGGGCTGATATGTTAGCTTGCAAGCTAAACATTTCATACATGCGGCAGCCCACAGATTCTTTGATCCAGACAGTTCAAATGGTGAACCCTCCTTGGATGGACTATATATATATATAGCTAGGAGATCATGCATATTGATAGAATGATCACAACTGCCTCTTGGTATTAAACATTTATCATTTATAAACTTTTAGGTCTTCTGCAATTTTGATCTTCTGATGGACATCATTTTTCCATCTATAACTGATTCAAGAGGTGCTCCACCAATCAAAGGATCCAACAACACATGTGTAGTGTGTTGAAGGACAGAAGTTATTTATTTATTTGAGTCTTGTCTGGTTGCCGTGTACGGCTGGTTTTCTTGTAATTGGTGAATTTTTTTCAAGAAAATAATTTTCAAGTTGTCTGGTTGCCCAGAATGAGAAATCCTGGATTTTCAAAATTGTCTCACGCACCTATCTATTTTCTTGTCAGCCACCATTTTATTTTTGAAATAAATGTTCTGTCCAGGACACCAGGGGACTTCACATGGCAGAAATGGGCAGGGAGTAGATGAAATTTCAAATTCTCACACATTTTATTCCATATGGTGTCCCCTGTTGTCCTGGACAGCTTTTATTTATTTCCACACAATTCTTGTCTAAAAATCCTTCATTTCATGTGAAAATTGTGACAGAAAAAGCTTTTCTTTTTCTTTTTCCTGGCAACCAAAGAAGAAAAGGACAGAAAATTACAGATTCTTTTCTGCTCTTTTCTTTTCATGTGTAATTTTCTTTTCTATTCAATTCAAGGCAACCAGACAAGGCCTTGGGTCACAACAAGGAAGAAAATGCAGTTCTAAAGAATATGAATACCAGACAAGCCCCTGAGACGGTGTGTCTTAGATGTACCTGTGTATCTCCAGAACCAAAAACCCGTTGCAACAAATCCGAACCATAAACTCCACAGTTGTCACCTTGAAAGTCCAATTCTTGTGGCTGCAAATCAGGCCCCATAAGAATTCTTCCTCCGAAAAACCCCGATGCATCCAAAGATACCGCCGCAGTCGAATTTGCGGGAAAGAAAGGCCCTATAGCGGGATCAAGGAAAGAACATGAAGGAGAAGGAGGATCCAAACGTACACAAGAAGGCAATGGAGGCAAGCAATCATCATCTTCAAAACCAGACACTAATGGAGGTCCCTTGAGAAGGACAACTGGGTCTGGACCGTACTGTGAGAGCCCATTAGCAACATCCATTAATGGGGTTTGAGATTGAAGTGAAGATAGATCGAACTGGTCTTGTTGGGTTGGAATCAAAGGAGGAACAGAAAAAGCTGAAGATGGTGAAAAGTTTATGGAAGCAGAGATATCATTATCATTCTCATCTTCACAGTCAAAGATGATTGAGAGACTGTTGGTGGTGGTGTGGGTGAGGGTATTGCCACTGGTGGTGTGGCTGTTATTACCGTTATTACAGTTGAATCTTCCTATATCAGAAGGGAAGGAAGAGAAGGAGAGGTTGGTGGTGTAGGAGTTCTCTTCATAGCAACAGTTGGAGCAAGAAGAGACTTCAGAGTTTTGTAGAGTTTCAGGGAATAACTCTTGTTCACAAAATTCAAAAATTTGAGCACTGTTTGGGCTTGAAATCTCCTCCTGTAACATATTAAGATAGTATGATCAGATGAAGAGCTTCTTTCATAAACAAAGACTAGAAAGTAGAAAAAATAATCTAAGTAGGAATATTGGAATATTTTTTTAATGTACGGAAATATTTTTATAACCATAAAAACTACCTCATCACGTAAAGCAAACCTTGTATGCCATTCATTGTAAAGAGCCGACCGGTTCAGTGTGGACTAGACAAGAAAAATGTTCATAACCATTGAGCAAGGAGGCATAGACTAGGCCTTTAACATATGATCTTGGTGCAAAGTGATTTTATATTCGAGGGTGGTTTGGTGGGTGACTCACCTAGCAAAGAATTCTAGGAGACCTTGGAATCTTCCACATGGCGACATAGTTGGCAGCTTAAAATGTAGCCACGTGGCAAAATAAAGCCTTCTCGATCTTCTGAACTTTTTTTAATTAAAATAAAACATAGAAGTTGGATGATGGGTATTACAAGGGAAAAAGGGTGGTCCATATAGTTAATATCAGTAGGGGGAATTGGACATATCATGACCAATTTGGAGAGTTTATCTGATTGATGGTCCTAATCGGCCACAACATTCTTCTATGTGGCTAAAAGTGGAGAGATTTCCTAACAAAGAGATCTAGGTGACCCACTTTGGAAACCTTTTTTCTTTTTAAATTATTCAAGAATATTACTTTTTAGTGTTTATTAATCTACTCCTTCAAGTGAAAGATAACCTTTTTTTTTTTTTTTTTGATGAATAGAGAAAGATAACTTTTATTACATCTTGTATGCATACACTGCATTAATTTCTTATATGTATCTTTCATTTACAAGTATCTATATGCATATAACCTAGTCTATTGGAAAAATTAAAGATAAAAAATTATACATAATAAATCAATCGGGCCTACTGAAAGAAAATTGTACTAAGCTTAGGAAAGAAAAGAGTGTCATAGGTTACCCTAAAGGTGAAGCATGTATTACCATATTAGTTCACAAAATATTAATTTGAACAATTAATGCTACAAAGATTAATACCACCCCCAATATACCTAATCAGTTTGCATTTAATCAAGTAATGCCATCTAGTCTTATTGAATGGTTACAATCATCCAAACAAAAATCAGGATTCTATACAACTGTTAAACTACCGTTAATGTGCTGTGATTGTCCATGGTGCAACTTGTAGACGAAAAAAACATATCAGATTTGGGTGTGCGTTTTAAATTTTTATGTCTATGCGTTGCGCTGTAGATAATCACAGCATGTTAATGGTAGTTTAACAGCGGAGCCCATTTAATGGGTGGTTTGATTTGATATGATAATCTGTAGATTTAGAGGTATCAACTAAGATGGTTTAATCATGTAAAAATTATATCAGTCCAATACTAGTATGGAGAAAAAAGAATCAAATAAGACAAAACAGCTTTAAAAACTTGCCTAAGAAGTGGAAAGTAAACTTCAAGCTAACTTACGCGGAAACAAGCTTTTTTGACCTGACTTAAGGCAAAGGGCACAAATTCTCTCAAGTAAGATGGTCTTATCATGCATAGATATTTTTGACCAATACATTCAAGTGAAGAAAAAGAGGTTGATAGCACACCATGTGACATGTAGAAAGTTAGGAACCTATTTGTTAGAGTGTAAAGAGGTTCACGATATGTTGTTCTTGTTTAAGAGAATAATCCCCCTCCCCCATAGAAACATTTGGACTTTAAAGGCTTTTTAACCTTTATATTAAACAGGTGAAATGCTTTAGAGATCATTATTGATCTAATTAAATAAGAAGGTCAAAATTAGAAAGCCTAATAACAAAAAGCTGTAAAAGCTATATGCTCTACAAGAATCAAATGAGAGCAAGTAAGAAAGCATCCTTCATGGGTTCAATCAGTGAATATCATAACAATTAAGGATGACTGAGATTAGGTAATAGTGAAATTGACAAACTACCTCCTAAGGAGCTTACCTTTGATGGGTAGACTTGGGACATTGAATAGAAAAATGGGTTTCGGAATCCAACTCTTTTGAAGACAATGCTGAGATAAGTCTTGCATGACCCGGTTGAGTGAGTTCTATAGACTCATAGCACCAGCTCGTATTATAGAAGGTCAGGGAATCTGAAGCCCATCACCTTTTTAGAAGAAGAACCGCCATTGGAGGGCCAAAGGCAAAAAAAAAAAAATACAGTTCTATTTTTTTCTTCTGAAGAATAGAAGTCTCACCCCAAATCCATTATTAGCAATATCATTGCATTTTGAGAATCATGTTTCCTCAAACCCAAGAAAATGCAAGTTGCTTTTATAAGAAATGTTAAATCTCAGCGGCTTACTTTTTTCCAAGAACATGAGATTGATCATCCAAGAGAAAATTGTGGAAAGAAACATTTTGAAAGAAAAGAAAAAATTGTTTAATAAATTGATTTTAAACAAACAAAAAGAAACCCATGTTCATGGGTACGGTGTAGCAATTTATCCTAAAAACTGAGAAAACAATCCAAATAAGAAAAATTCATATATAACATCCAAACCAAATTATCCCTTACTCAAAGCCTTAGTAGTTTTGGACACAAATCACATTCAAACTGCACCAAGAAAGCTATTCTTCTTCTTCTCTCTCATTTTTACCAAACCAAATAAAAAAATAGTTTTTGGTAGGGCCATTCAACCCAATTCATTAGAGATGCTGTCCAGGGGACTCGACCTCTCTTTTGAAGAGACCATACCACAACCATCTCAGCTAAAGATGATTGGTAAAAATATAAGACTAGTTTCAAGGATTGGAAGTTTACAATGGGAAGTTGTTCCGTTGGATGAATCATGTCTTCGTTGCCGTCTCCTTCGAAGAATTGTTGAAATACCAGCCTCTAAATCTCTAAAAGGAGTAGTTCTAGTATTCAAGAACATTCAATTACTTGTCATCTTTGCTCCAAATCCCATATTCAAACCAAAAAGAGAAGAAAATAAGAAGTCCATTAGAGAGAAAGAAGAAGGTTCAAAGAGAAACAGGGAATTGGACGTTATAACGGATAAAACGGAGGGGTTGAGTTGGGTTATATATAGGAATTTTATTTACTTACTTTGCCGTCAGCCTAACTCATGGCCTCATGGGGTGACGCCGAAGTTAACGCGGGACCGCTAGTACCCCTTTTTGTCAGCGTGGCCTAGTTCACGCAGCCACCGGGATGAAGACACGCGGATTTGTCTCATTAGTTTTAACCATCTCCTGTCCTACTGGAAGGTATCAAGACAGTAGTATTCCAGCATGACACTATGCTTGACAAAGGGTATTTTGGTAAATACAAGGGCACAAAACTACTGTATATTGACCGAAACACCCTCCTTTACCAGTGTATAGTTATCAAGACATCATTGTTCGGCTTCGTGTCACATATTTAGTGGTAATGGGGAGATATCTCTCCGGTCAAACTAAGATAATTCGATTCCCTGTCTGACATGCATGGATACTTTGCTGACTTGTCAAGTCGGATCTCATGTGGGCGTTTCTATTGGTGTGATTTGTTTTTGTTTTTGTTTTCGGTTTTCTTGTTTTTGTTATTTTTTTAAATGGTGGTTCAATTTTCTTTTATAATAATAATTATTATTATTATTTTAATAAAGAACGGTGGTTCAATTTGAGTTGGATTAAATTGGGATAAAATTCAAAGTCACACAAAACTTGTGGCAACCCTGAAGCACCTGAACATTATAAGTAACAAATGGTGGAAAAAGTGAAAAAACACCAAGTACTAATATTAGACTATAGTTTTGAAATCCACTAGTAAACGAATGACACGTGAAAACATGTAATGATTTGGTAGACGGTTACTGAATATAACATGTCAGGTGGAAGATGGAGATGTTAGAGCCTAGCAATGCCTAATAGCTGACCCACACACACAATTAATGGGCAAATCAGTTAGCGAGTGGGATATCCACTGTTCGGGCCATTCAGCAAAGTGGGAAGCCCATGATTTGGATCAATCAACAAGTGAGAAACCACGATTCAAAGCAATTAATAGTTATGACCAAATGTGGAAATATTGATAACAATGATAGCGCCATTGAAGCCATCAGAGAGATCTTATAAATAGAGAAGACGACGACAGAAGAAAAACCAATCAAACATATATCTAAATCATTTGTTATTTCTATCATAGATTAGTAGTAGCAATAGTAGTAAGGTTAACTTAGGTCTAACTAGTAGTCACCAAAAGTCTTGCATCAGGCAAGTCGATTGTATCTCACAGTTAGATTCAATGAAGTTCTCTCTTGACTCTAGAAGAAGAACGATAGCAATCTGTCTAAAGGTACATTTTCGATTCATATTGTGTTCTGTTCCTATTAATGAAAGTTACATTTTATCAAATTAGGTGTTGTTATTCTATTGCAAAAGTCATCAATCTAAAGACATTATGTTTATCCCTTTTGATAACCTGAACTAGAAATCCCACACAGTTTAACACGGTGATAAGAGAAAAAATTTTGTTGACAACTAACAACTAGTACAAAAGATATGGTGGTTCACTTTGTTTGCAACATGTCATGCAGTGCCCTAGTGCTTCAGAGTCGTTGCAAGTTTTTTCTTTGTAGGAAATTCACTTTTGATAAAATTGGGTTGGGATTAGCAAATCCTTAACGGGAACAGTATATCCTCACACCTCACACCAATAGAATTTAAACAATCCTTGTTCAATTGAAAACATTTCTCTTTCTCTTACCCTCTTAAGAATCTTACAACTTTTATCTTTAACTCTTTTTCCTGTTTTTACAAGTAAATGTTAGTGGTTAATTTGTTTTTAGGTGAAGACAAGTTTTGAACCCTGGTATGTGGTATGACACCCAGACTTCACCAAGTTTTATCTTAACTCTTGTTTGGCTGTGGAAGCTGAAGCATGGTTTTTCCATTTTGGTCAATCATTTGCTAAGGACAGTGGCAGAGCCACATGGGCCGGGAGGGGGCCATGCCCCCCCTAAAAAAAAAACTTTTGAATCTACATGTAGTGGGACCCATAGCCCCTTGCCTATCTCACAGCCCCTCCCAACTTGGCCCCCCCTCCCAAGCCATTAGATTTTTTAACTTGACCCCCCTCCATAACTGTTAGATTTTTTTTTGTTTCACGTGTTCCTCCTTTTCACCAATGTATTTTGTTTTATTTTAACATTGACTTCACTTTGTCCTCTTTTTCTTTTTTTTCTCAACAAAGTCATTGACTTTCTTTTGGGTAAGGCTATTGGCACCGCCAAAAATCCTTACCACACCCCCCATTTTGTAGTCAAATTTTTACCTCTCCCCCTCCTCCCTCCTTCCCTGACGTCTCTGTCCCTCCCTCTCCGGCATTCTCTTTCTCACCTCTCCCTCCTTCTCCCTCCCTCTCTCTTCCTGCGTATTCTCTCTCTCTCTCCCTCCCTCCCTCTCTCTTCCTCTCCCTCTCTCTCCTCCCTTCCTCCCTGTGTTTTTTTGGGGGGCGTTCGGAGGTGTAGGTTCGGGCAGGTGCCCCCTACACGAACGTGGAGGTTCGAACGGACAAGTGCCCGAATGGGTGCCCGCCTGTTCGGACCTTCACGTCTGTGTAGGTGCCCACCTGTTCGGATCTTCACGTCCGTGCAGGGGGGCCCTTGCCCAGACTTTAACCTCCGAACATCCCCAAAAAAAGGAGAGGAAGAGGGAGGGAGAGGAGAGAGAGAATGCCGGAGAGGGAGGGAGAGAGGGAGGAGGGTTAGTTTAGGGAGGGGGGGAAGGGTGTGATGAGGATTTTTGGGGGTGTTAATAGCCTCACCCCTTTCTTTTTCTCTCCACCTCTTCCCCCTTTGTTCTCTCCCACTACCAATATTCTCTCCATTGATACCCTCCTTCCTAGAGTCATTGGAAAGCATTCTTGCCGACTGCCATAGTTTTTTAAGTCTAATCTCTCATCCCTCTAAGAACAACTTTGGGACAGGGTAGGCCGTAGGCGTATACTTCTCCGATGACGACAACAACAAAGCAATGATTACAATTATCACTGTATGAGGAGTTTTTTTTTTTTAGATTCTCTTAATCTTAAATTAGATATTTGTTTTGAATATCATGACACAATTGATTCTGTATGATTTGTTGATTACAATAAATGATATATATATATATATATATCTATTACTACTAGGGTTTTAGTGGTTTTTGTTGATTTTTGGACGCCTGTGAGGTAGTCTGCCAGAAAATTGTTTGGGTGTGAAAGGTAGTTCAGTTTGGCTTACTCACAGGCCATGATATCATTAAAAAATAATTTGTGCAGTTTAATCTCTCTTCAATGTTTTTAGGTGCTTAAATGTTGAACTTTTTAGGAATTTTCTTCTTGTTTTTAGGTGGATTGTATGGGTTGAAAGATCTTGGTCTCTTCGTGATATCTATGGTCTCTTTTTAGGATGTAACACTATGTCTGAAAAAGGGTGCATTAATAAATACATGGGGGACCTCTACTCTCTCTCTCCCTCTAAAAATTATCATAATATTTAATGTAAGATGATTTTAAATAATTTCTTGTACCAATAAGTGGTGTGACAAAGGGTTTCAAACTCAACAGCTTAGAGGACTCTATGATGTTCAAGTTCTTTGTTGAAGGTAGCAAGAGTTTCCCAAGAGGTTTAATTATTAATCCAAAAACTTGAGTAAACCAAACAAAGTGGAAGATCATGATTCATTACCATTTGTAAAACCTTAAAAGAAGAATAGGAGGTGAACCTAGACAACCAAATGAAAATCAGCTCGTGTACAGCTACCAAAACTTTAATTCAGATGAACAATTTTAGGAACTCCAAAAAGAAAAAAAAAAATTCAGCGTAGACATGACCATATAGAGAACCCAATTGCTATGTGGGAGGAAGTGGTTGAGTTGTACAACTTTTTCTTTAACAACTCTCACTTTTTTTTTACATTAGCAAACATCTAACTAATTACAAGAAAGTGCCATAGATATGGACCCTCACATAAGACCCACCACCATATTGTACCAGTAAGATCAGATTTGTCACTTAGTTCAGGAGGGCAAAAACCACAATAAGAAGAGAGAATATTTACTTGTTGATGCAATTTTTTTCATATGGAGAAGTTTTAGTTAAGTTGGATAAGAAGGACAATGGGAAAATAAAAGCTACTCTTCCAACTATAACCAAGCCCAACAACATCGAACTCACCACAATTGATTTTCCAAGACTACAAAAAGCATAAATTTGGATAAAGTATGAAACATTGAATATTATCTACACTGACCCATCATCATTGTGCATTGACTAACGAATAATTCTATGTTGAAATTTAAAGTTGACATCTAAATGTGTAAATGGATGGGAATGATAATGAGGACCAAAAAATCAATAATCAAACAAATAGATTATTTAGTAGAGCAACTAGTCTATAATATTTGCATTTGTATGTGGCTTTTTTTAAAGCATTTTGCTTCTTATTTATTCATCTTTTTTCTTATAAGATATACTTAGATTAATGCATCATTATAAGGCTGTTTGTTGTTGTTGTATATGTGAATTGTTTTTTACTAAATTTTCTTTTGCTTTGTATTTATCTTTTGGGTTTTATTTATAATTTTGTTTAATTTAAAGTTATATTGAATATTTGAACTTTTTGTCATCTTAATGATTTATTTTAATACTTATGCTAAATCTATGATTTACATCTTACATAAATTGCAATACCACTATTTAATTCTTATTGTTATTCGACTTGAAAAATCTAGGTTTATGGCCTAGTTAAAAACTATTGATTTATTTTTCAAAAGAAAAGATGTTGACAATTCATAAAGTAGTACACCTTTGGATTCTACTGTTGAAACTTCAATTCCCAAAGAGTGTCATTTCAAATCTCCAAACACCGAATCCAAAGCATATCTTTCTGGACTTCCAACAATGGAACCTAAAGAGCTTCCTTTTAAATCTTCAACACTCAATGCTGAAGAAGTTGGTATTTCTTCTTTAGAAAAATATCTAGGATTACGTCCTTAAATGTGGAATTATTCAGTCAACCAACGTGATGAGATAAGAAGGGCTTATTTAAAAGTAGGTCTATATCAAATTCGTTTTTCGAAATATCTACTTTCTGGATCAGAAAAGCATCCTCGTCGCTTTCAAACTTCTTGGTTCAAGCAATTTTTTTCTTAACTCGAGTATTCTCCTTCTATAAATGTTGCATATTGTCTACCATGTTATGTTTTCAATATGAAAGTAATTTTACCTCTTGGTTATGAGGTATTTACTGTCAAAGGATTCAAAAATTAGAAAAAGATTAATGATGAAAAGAAATGTGTTTTTTTGAATCATATTGGGAGAGATCATTGTTTAACTCATAATAATGTTATGAGATCTTGTGAGAATTTATTGAAACAATCAAGACATATTGATAAATTAATGAATGCACAAAGTTCTGAACAAATTCTAAGTAATCGACTACAAGTCAAAACTTCTACTGATGTTGTTCGATAACTTACTTTTCAATAATGTGCTTTTAGAAGTCATGATGAGATCCCTGATTCAAAAAATCGAGGTAATTTCTTAGATATGGTTAAACATTTGGTGTCATATAATGATAAAGTTGTAAAGATTATTCTAGAAAATGCTTATAAACCTGCTAAGTATATGTCATATATAATTCAAAAAGAGATTTTCCATGTTCTTACTAATAAAGTGCAGAATAAGATTCGTGAAGATATTAGAGATTCCAAATTTTTCATTATTGTTGTCGAGGCACGTGATGAGTCTAAGAGGAAACAAATGGTTCTTGTTTTAAGATTTGTTGACAAAGATGGTTTTATACAAGAACACTTCTTTGATCTTGCTCATGTTAAAGACACATCGTCATTGACTCTTAAGAATAAAATAACAGCCGTTTTTTCCCATCATAGTCTTGATAATCAAAATCTTCGTGGACAAGGGTATAATGGTGAGAGCAATATGCATGATGAATAGACATGATTGTAAGCATTATTTATTAATGATTGTCCTTATGCATATTATGTATATTGTTTTACTCACTGATTACAATTAGCATTGGTTGCTACATCTAGAGAGGTAGTTATTGTCCATGAATTCTTCTCAAATTTGAATTTCATTATCAATATGGTTGGTGCTTCATGTAAATGTTATGACGAACTACAAGCTGCACAAATTCTACATATACTCGTTATTAATGGACTTGAAACTAGAAAATGAGTTAACCAAGTCGATACTTTGAAACGAGTTGGGGATTTTCGTTGGAGTTCTCATTTGTATTCTATTTGTAGCCTAGTAAGGATGTTTTGTGCAACATATTCGATGCTTGAAAATATTAAGAAAGAATGATCAACCTACTCTCAATGTGGGGATGCTAATGCGGCTTATAAAATGATTACATCCTTTGAATTCAAATTTATTTTGCATTTAATGAAGGAAATCATGGATCATGGATATTACTAATATTCTTTATCAAGTTTTGCAACAAAAATCTCAAAACATCTCAAATACTATACATTTAGTTTCAACTACAAAAACACTTATCCAAAAACTTAGAAAAGATGGTTGGGATAATTTGCTTGAGAATATCATCTTGTTCTTTAAATAATTTGAAATTGATATTCTAGATTTGAGTGCTCGTTATGTCAAAGGTCGTGGTCATCACCAACTGGATCAGTAGAGCATCGTTATCATTTTGATATATTTAATGCTACCATAGACTTTCAATTGCAAGAGCTCAATAGTAGGTTTGGTGAATAGACAATGGAGCTATCGACACTTAGTTCAACTTTGGATCTAAATGATGGTTATAAATCCTTTAAAAATGATGATATTTGTTGTCTTGTGCAGAAGTATTATCCTCTTGATTTTACTGAGTAAGAGAAAATTAATTTGAGGTTTCAATTGAAGCATTTTGAACTTGATGTGCCTAATCATCTAGAATTACAAAATTTGTCTTCAATTGCACAATTATGTCGAGAATTACTAGAGACAGAAAAGTTAAAAACTACCATCTTATTAATAGATTGATTCGTCTTGTTTTGACTCTTCTAATGTCTACAACCACTAGTGAACATGTATTTTCAGGTATGAAAATTGTAAAAACAAGACTTCACAACAAAATGGAGGATGAGTTTGTTGCAGATAATTTGGTTGTCTATATTGAAAGGGAAATTGCTGAGAAGTTCAATTCAGATTCAATATTTGATGATTTTAGTTCTCTCAAAGAACGTAAGTTACAATTTTAAATGGGGATACTTAGCTTTTGTATTTTTATTTCTTTTTATATGGATGTACCTATTTAATATGTATATGATAGTTGATTAAAGATAGGTGAAAGATGCCCAAATTTTTTGTTAATTTTGGTACATTTTTGTATAGTTTGATAGACACTTTTTATTATACATTTATTGGGCTATAATATACATCATTGTATCTTGAATTGTGTTTATAATATTTTCTTGTACTATCACATAACATAATACATAGTATATAAAAAGAAAAAAAAAATTAATCATTGTAATTTTAGTTTGGCCCCCCCCAAGGATTAATTTCTAGCTCCACCACTGGCTATGGAAAAGAACAAATGGTGTGACCATGTGTGATTGGACCACAGGCTAACACGTGTGGTACATAAGGTTAAAAGGTGTAAAAAACGGTGTTCATAAAAAAAAAAAGTAAATGCCCAAAAAGAGGTATCAAATTCAAAAAACATATCACCTGTCAGTCTATGTGCATGTCACACAAGGTCACACCAATTCTTGGTCACAGAACATATTTTCCGTTGTTTTGGAGAGGGATTGTCATCAAATTTTCAGGCTTCTCAATGAAATAGATAGCGGCTTCATCACATTGTTAAAGAATGTTATCCCCTCATTCACACCTTGCAATACCCAGATTGTACTCACCCAAGGAGGTGCCAACACGAAGCTCACGACTTTGCAAAATTTATGACATCGAATCAAGTCTCTAATTTCTGGATCATTCACTTGGCTGCATGGTGTATGGGCAGACTATAGGCTGTCATTAAGGGGCTACCAAATCCCTGCTGCAAAAAATCCATGCTTTTGTTCATGCTAAAAAAAAAAAAAAAATTCACTGAGTGAACTTCTCTATGCATATGATATCTTGTTGGAGAATTCAAATTAAATAAATTGAGCATCAACTCTTTACCAAACAAGAAGTCATGTAGGGTTTTTCTGTCATTTAGATTATCCAATGAAAAAGCTGCATGGAATTAGAGATAGGCTTTTGTAAAGATATTTTCGATACTTAAAATTTGATTTTTTAGAGATTCGGAGGGTTATTAATAAAGGGTAGGGGATAGGTTTTATCGTCTATTGCCTTGACCGATGTAAGAATTAAGCAACTATGTTTCTTTGGATAAGGTTCTTCTGTGACGATTCAGGGTCCTCTACAGTAAGATAAGATACAGCAATGTTTGCTCAAAACGTGACCCATATAGGACAAATTATTAAACCCTTGTTTAACTTACTGTAGAGGATTGTATGTGTTTTATGACGGCAAGGCTTTTCTACGCTACAAAAAACCCTTAAGTCAACGGGGGGCCACATCAGCATCAAAGTGTTTTACACACTCTCCCAAAAAGTGAAAATCACTTTTGGCACTGATATTTCCACCTGCTTGACCATTGGCAGGTGCGGGTGGAGGTTAGGGTCGGCGTATAAAATCCTCACCCGCTTTTATGATTGGCTCTTAAGCTATTTTCCCATAATGAAAGTTTAATAATGATCATATGCAAACTTACCCACACATTACCTCCTAGATCTGTGCCGTACATGTCATCCATTGACCCACTTATGAGGAGTTGAGAACCGTTCGTTCAGCGGGTCACCCGCCGTCCACGAATAGAAGTCCTTACCTTCTATGTGTCTCTATGATTAAAGATTTATTCTCTTATCGTACAGCTGTTACATCAAGAATTTTTTTTTTTAATTTTCTCTATGTTATGAAAAGATAGAATGGGTGGCTCACTACAGAACAATATAATATAATGAATAATTCATACCCATTGCCCATGTGCATCACATTCAATTGGTTGACAACTTCACCTTCCCGGCATTCACATCAAATTACTCCCCATGATTAAGAACTATAGGTATGGTCACTGCTCCAAACCAGGGTGGGCCGGACGGGCCAGTCGGGATGAGATGACTAGGGAATGGGCTTCAAATGTTCCAGTTGGATCTCTGACCCAGATCTTCAACAGCGCTATATTGGCTTGCCGAACCGCAATCCCATGGTCAGACCGGGTCGAACTCACCCACCTACTGTTTGGGTCAACCACTGATCCGGGTTTTAGGTCTTTCAATGTATATGTATGTCTATCTATCAACATGAAGAGGTATGTGTTAGGAGGTCTTTCTTAACATGGCAAACCTCATAAGTTTAGAGAATCATGAGATGGGGTGCTTGTGTCTACAAACAAAGGTAGCAAAAGCAGGAAGTTTCCAAAAGTTAAAGTGGAACAAAGCTTTTGCCTCTGAATTCCAATGAAAGAGAGAACAACTTCATATCCATCCCTCAGAAAAGCCCGGGGACTTTGTTCCTCTAAATCAGGCCACAAGAAGCTAGGGCGGGGTAGCTCTCCGATATGGATTGCCAACTCCTTTCAGATCTGTTCAAGAATCCTTGCTTTCTCACTTCCTCAAAGTGAGTTCCACTTAATGCCGGCTCCACACATAGAGCTTCCAATATGCGAAAAAAATTCTCAACCTGACAACATGACTTGAATTCTTGCTTGCCCTTTAATGGTTAAATTCTATAACTGAAGTTCTTTTCAAACTTAAGATATTACATAGTTCCCTTCTAGATGGCAACCTTCTTACTCGATTTGGCAAAATTCGATCACATGAAGCAATTTTCGATCCTTGTTGAAGAAAATCTTCCTACTTTGAACCCAGGATTATGTTCTATTGTAGTGCGAATTGCAATCAAAACATAATCCAAGCATCAATGAGATGAAACGACTAAGCCGCTTTGTCAGTGAACCTTCCCCACATGGTAGCGTTTTTACCAAATTAAGTAGTTAAGAATATGATTTCGATGTTTCTTCGGATACAAGCTCCTCTAGAATGAGGTTACTCCTAACGATGGCATGGCTCATCATCGATGACATTTACACATTTCATGGACTAACAAACTAGGCCTGACCCTGTTAACTTGGGCCCTTTTTAGACAGTTAAACCTTGGGCTTAAGCCCAGCCTGGCCCAAGCCCATTACCCGAGTTTGGCTTTTGGACTAAACCAATATCTCGAAGCAGCAACAATTTGAGGCCCATCCTAAGGCGCCCTTTAACAGACCTGCAAAAAATCAATGAACTGTCTACGAGACTAAAAACCATGTTTCAATCAAGGATTTGCCATCATTAAAGTTCTTGTTTATTATATATATGGAAAAGTCAATAAAATAAAAGAAAATCATACAAATGGACAAACTGTGATGATGTTTATAGAAGCAATATCCATTTAAAAATAAATAAATACAAGTGAAACCTTGAAACTTATCAATAAATAATTTCAATAATTTTTTTCTCAATTAAAGGTATGGATTTAAAATATATAGTTGTAGACTTATAATAATCAAGCAGTGTTAAATAGGGAAAAATTGCTTGGTGTATATAGTTGTAGACTTATAATAATCAAGCAGTTGTTAAATAGGGAAAATTGCTTGGTGTACATGTCGATAAGTCAATGTGCTTAGGGGTGCTCAGAAGTACAACTGCCTTAAGCCTCTTAGATTGTTATATATATATATATATATATATATATATATATATATATAAACGGTAGCCTTATGTGGCGTGAAATCATCTGCGGCACCCTCCCTGATGGGACACTCAGGGAGGGGAATCAAAAACCTCCAAAAAGTGAAT
>JAOXJP010247939.1:0-22348 GCA_025762735.1 Platanus orientalis
CCACTTTTTTTTCTCTCTTCCCCTTCCATCTCCGGCAACCATTCTCTCATTCCATCTCCGATTGAAGCATAGATGTCGCTTTCGCTAGATGTCTTTTGTCCTACTGAAAATGGTGTTTCTTTGTCGACGAG
Source organism: Platanus orientalis (assembly GCA_025762735.1). Taxonomy (NCBI): domain Eukaryota; kingdom Viridiplantae; phylum Streptophyta; class Magnoliopsida; order Proteales; family Platanaceae; genus Platanus; species Platanus orientalis. The sequence continues at coordinate 132 of JAOXJP010247939.1, forward strand.
GGTCTTGTTCTTAAGTTTCTTCTTTGGTGACTGGACACCACATCACCGGCACTGTAGTTTGTTGATTATTTAACTAAGAGAAAAAAAAAACTCCCTCTTGTCGTATATAACTAAATAAAACTTGAGCAAGATGTTGCAACAATGATAATCCCTTCTAGCACCTGATACACCCACCGACAATGGTATAACAGAGATTCTATATATCTCCATTCATTTTCCTTGCAACAACTTTAAAAAGTGAAAAATTTCTGAAACAAAGTGATGGTGGTGATGATGATGATGGAGTGTGCCAGTGTTGGAGACGATGGTGGAACAACGGCGGTGACAATGGTGCTGTGTTTCCATTGCAGGAGATTTTATCATGGAAGCGGGTATCTTAACATATCTGCGAGGCAAGGCTTTCTTCAAAACACAGGGAAGGCGCGTGTGGATGATGGAGATTGAAAACTGACAAGTGGGGGCATAATAGGGTTTTAAGTTTTATATTTTCAATACCCAATTTATCCAACATATTCGCCAGCCTTCCGCTGGATAAAACAGGTCGGTAACAAGAAGGAGCAAATTCTTTGCCACTGTTTTAATATATATATATATAGGCTAAAAATCATTTGATGATGGTGCTTTTAGCTTCGACAAGCTTTCTAATGGAACCCAAATTACCTATGAGCCTTGATCATCTCTATACAGGTCTAACACCCAAGACCCGTAGCCTTAGAACCAAGACCACCTAAATGATGCTGCTCTTCATTCGATTTGCATGTATTGATTTCTAGATCATATATCCATTAGTGTAACTTAGATAGAAGAGAGCGTCCAGGACCATAGGATGTGCAACACATCAAAAAGGTGCTATAGGTACTATGACTTAAACATGACCAAAGGCCCAATGTGGCCCTGCACTGATCGGAACAAACTTGATGGACGCCGGATTTGCCGGCGACCTCTCCCTCTCTTCCTTTACAGGTGATGAATGAAGATGAACTTAAACGGGGAGACATTTAAATCCATCTAACCCTAGTTACTTTTATATATATATATATATCTCGTTATGGCCTGTGGACCTGGGCTGATATATATATATCGTTATGGCCTGTGGACCTGGGCTGAGTGGGTCAGAACCCCTTTGGCCATAGTAGAGCTTTGCTCACATACGGATATTACTTTATTCCATGTAGATCTACTAAAATGCCATTCTTTTTCACGATCATTCACGATGGCTGCGTTTGATAATACGTCAAGAGAGTGATTCCTGGATTCCACTCAAAAATTCCATTTTGGAGCCACTTTTTGAAGAGTTGCAAAATGTCAATTCTCTGATTTTTCTTCTTCTTTTTCATTTGGATTTCGGTTTTTTTGTTTTTTGGTTTTTGGTTTTTGTCGAACCAAATGCCCTTCTGATAATAGAATGCATTCATGGCAGAATCCTAAATCAGGAGCTGAATCAATGTTCCCAAACATTGCCAATTAACTTAGTAATGTTTCCCTTTGCTTGGGTGGTTGTGGTATTGTCCTTCCAAAGAGAGGCTAGGGGTGGAATCCCCTTCGCAGCAATTACATGGTGCGCGATGTGGGCCTGCCTCCCATATCCCAGTGGGGATCACGTTCTGAACAGTAGTCAAGCGGACCGGAGTGGCCAATACTGAAATAAAAACTCACAGAGAAACCCCAACTCATTTTTAAAATAACATTTTTAGTATATTAGTGTTTATAAGCCTAAATTTTTCAAGGGATGTAGCAAGTATGATGTAGACAGATTTTGAACTCAGTTACACAGACCACCAAATCGGTTACCCACCACCAAGTGGTACAATAGTTGTTCTTCATCAAAAATAAAAAGTGATATGATAAATGCATCTTTGAATTAAGTGTCACATGTAATCATGGTTTGCTTCGCCTCAACAAATAAGAAAACGAAACTTTACCAACTGTGAAAGCAAAACACATCCGTCACCGTGGAATTACTAGCCGTCCAGTGAGTCTTGATTCTTCCCTGTCGTCGTTATGTTGATCTTTGGTCGTTTCTGCTTTATTGCTTTGGCTGTTTCCACGATAAAGTATCCCTTGCAAATACTGCTATGTGGGTTGTCACCTAATTAATTGAGACTAATTGTCCATGCTTTCTCCCCACTCCACTCCCCGCCCAAAAAAAAAAAAAAAAATTCTCAATGAAATAAGCATACTCTTGAACTAAGTAAGGGGTGGCAACTAGTTCGGCTTGTCCCTGAGCCTGAGCTTCATTTTAAGTTTACCGAACTGAGCATGAATTAGGATTTAAGCTTGTTTTCTTAATGCGTCTGAGCCGAGCTTTATTAAGCTCAGCTCATTAAAAAGTAAGGGTGGCAATTCGTGTTGACGGGTTGGGTTCACGTTGTGTTGAGACAAGGGTATATGACTATATCGCTCAACCCAAACCAGACCCATTTATTAATCATGTCAAAAGCAAGTCAACCAGCTATGACCCGAAACATGTTTACAGCTTATTTTGTGTTAGGTTCGTGTCGGGTTCACAAGTTATATGGTAAATAGTATTTGCGGGTCAGATTCATGTCATGTCAAGTTAAGGGTATATGACTATATGAGTCAACCCAAACCGACCTGCTTATTTTGTGTTGGTTTCATAAGTCTTATCAAACATTACCACCTCTATTAAAAGCTCGGTTTAATCAATTATTTTAATCGTGTATATATATATATATACTCATTGCGGGTCTATAACTAAAGTGCATACGTACTCAAAAAAATGATAATCACTTTTTTGAAATATGTATGGCTGATAATCACTTTTTTGAAGTATGTATGTCTGGCGTCCTGCGATGTGGAGAGGATTCTGAATTCCGAGAGTACGAATTAAAATCGTGTACCGTCCATTCTGATCCGACCTCAACAAAAGCAGCCTCAGGAAGATCAGAAGAAACAAAGAAGAGAGATGTTTTCAAATAGTTGTCTTTTTTGACGTTTCACATCGCCTTGAAACTCCCTATATTCAATTACCATTCTAGGCGCTTGAAAACTACCTTTCAACTTCTAAATATCTTGGCCCTCGCTCGAACACGTCATATAATACTGTTTCAACCTAATGACCTTGACCATCTACTCCCGAGAATAAATTTTCCGTGACCCGATTTGGTTTGACCAGTGTGAGACACATGCCATAAATCACAGCTTGGCTCAGCTCAGCTCGGCATGAGCTGAGCTTGAGCATCCAATTAAGCTGATTTAGCTAATAGAAGTGAGCCTAACTATTAGACCGGATCCTCTCCTGCCACTTATGACCTGTAAAGATCCTGTCTAATGGGTGGCAGGATACTATTGGAGGGTAAAACTGAATTATATTTCAAAAAATGCAATTCACTTTTTCTCACTAATCATCTCCTGCCACCTATTAGACCTTAACAAGTCATAGACCGGCAGGAAAAGATTTTTTGTAGCCTAACTACACTATGCTCAGCTTGTTAAATGTGAGTTGAAATTGTCTACAGTTCTAAATCACCATACTGTCCACAAGGATCTATGTTAGCCACAATAAGGTTATCATTTGACACCCTCAAAATTTGAATATCAGAATATATCAAATTTCAGTCAAATCACAATCACTTTTGTGGCTGTTTTACGATCTTTTCTTGTGAACGATTTCCTTTGTAGTTATACCTGACATGGATAGTGCATATGTATATTATATATAGATATAGTGTAATATATTATATACGGCAACATTAAATGTATAAGATATGGTACATAATACTTGTATGCATAATTTAATCATTTTGTCAAGTAAGCATCATATGATTCATTATTTTATAAAAATAAAAATGATTTTAATGATTTTGTCTTAAAGTCAATCCAAAATTATTTTATATAATTCTTTGTCTAACGTACACCACTTCAAAGCATATTTTGTGTAAAAACGACAAAATATTTAAAACAAGCAAACCATCTCTTTATTTCTGTTTTTTTTTTTTTTTTTTTTTTTTTTTTTTTGTGGATAAAACATCAAAAGCATTTTTTAGCAAAAAAAATAAATGCATTTGATTGTTTCCAATGTGTACATACACCACATCAAAGCATTATTTTTGGTAAAAATGTCAAAATTATTTAAAAAAATTTAACATCATTATTTTTTTTGGTAGAAAAATCAAAAACATTTTTTATCGAAATAAAATATTTAATTTTTTTCAATGTATACATATACACTGGCTGAAAGATGTGTTTTTTTAATTTGATGTTTTTTTATGCTACTTTTTTAATTGAATACTTTCATAAAAAATTGTCAATTTGATGAGCTGAGCCGAGCTCAAGTTGAACTCGGGCCTCCTGAACGGAGCATATATAAGCTGAGCTGAACAAGATTTGGCCCATTGATATCCCCACCTACCCGTGCACACCACCAAGTGTTAGACTGTTATGTGATCACATTTTGGTCATACAAATGTTGGTTACAGAAGATTTGTTTCTTCCCTTCCCATTAAGAAAGCGGTTGTGGAAACTTTTTCTGATTTCTGACAGATTTACGAGGTTTGATTTTTCTCGTTTATATCTTCTCTGTCTCATTTATATTTACACAAAGGGAGCCAAGAAAATTACACTGATGAATTGAAAAATCGCTCTCTCTCTCTCTCTCTCACTCTCTCCATAACTTCAGCTGCGTCCATATTATCCCTTTAAATTTACACGAGAAAATGTTGAAAAGAAATGCTATTTTTGCTAAGTGATGTAATTGGTACATCTCTATATATAAGTTTGGGCGCTTCGGATTTGGTGCAATCCCTAAGGTCAGACAAACATCAAGGGCCGATGCATCAGCACTAAAAACGTAATTTCACAATTTGGCATCACAGCCTTATATCTCGCATCAAACAGTCATCAATTGTTGGGCTCCCCATTTGAAAAGAAATGCTATTTTTGCTAAGTGATGTAATTGGTACATCTCTATATATAAGTTTGGGCGCTTTGGATTTGGTGCAATCCCTAAGGTCAGACAAACATCAGGGGCCGATGCATCAGCACTAAAAACGTGATTTCACAATTTGGCATCACAGCCTTATATCTCGCATCAAACAGTCATCAATTGTTGGGCCCCCCATTTGGAGTCAACAGTCAACAATTGTTGGGCCCCTCACTTGAATCAGTTCCATGGTAGATGGGTCAAATGTTGCCAAAGTCAGAAAAACATACCAGATGATTCTAACGCACTGAAATTTGGATCCAAAGACATTGGAAGGTCAATACAGTAGTTGAAATAACAAATGTCTATAGACAAAGTGTTTTGGGACCATTAGCCCACCCACTGAAAGGCTTAGATAGACCTAATTTATGTGCTTAGAAAATCTGTAAAGAAAAAGAAAATCTTGATATTTGTGTGACAATTTAATCCGAGATCTATCTAATGGTACAAAAGAAAAAAATTAATAATTAATTAAGTTTAAAAGTACGTTATGCTTAGGATTAGGATTTAGAAAAAGAAAAAACACTGTTCATCACTGTCATTTTCACCGCACAGGTCAGTAATCAGCTGTAGCAATTTTTGTCGTAAAGATCAAAAAACCCATGTTAAAAGACAAGAACCCATGCTTTCTGCTCGTGTTACAGAAAGCTACAGAAAAAATTGCTACTGTGGGTCGTAGACCTCTACTAGTTTACTTTTTGCTTCAATCATTTAGCAACAGTAGTTTGGGGTTTCTTTATCAATTGGAGATGGAAATGCTGGATCATAAACTTCAGCTGGTGTTTGCCCTTTGAAAACACCTAATTGCAGAAGAAAATTATGAAAAAGGTGCTTATGTTCTTTAACAACTCAATCCCATGGTTGAGGTCCTCCAGCCGCCACAAGATCTAAACCTCTTTTTTATTTTTGGCACAAGACATTGTCTTACATTTGAGGAGTTTGGATCCTTTACAATCCCTATGGATTTGGTAAGACAACTTAAAGTTAGCCTAAACTAAGAATGACATTAGGGCCTGATACATCATCGTCAAAAAGTGAAAAGCATCCCCAAAAAGTGTATATCACTTTTATGGTGCTGATGTATCCGCCCCTAATGTCATTTTTACTTTAAGTTAACTTTATGTTGTCCTACCAAATCCTTCCCACTTTACAATCGTTTACGTACAAAAAGGGAGCAAATGTTTTTCGAAGATTATGTATGTCCTATCATGTTCTCTTGTTACAAACACGTGATAGTTTGTTCAAATTTGGTACCTCTTTTATATAAGGGTGGATTGTATCCGCTCTTAACTAACGCTCCTCTCCACCCCTTGACGGGGGTGGGCACATCATTGACAGCAAGTGATTTTCACTTTTTAGGGGGATGCATATCACTTGTCGGCGCTAATGTACCCGCCCCTTAACAGGGTGCGCTGAGGAGCATATACAATCCACGCTCCTTTTAAATTGGGAGCAAATGTTCATTTGAACAGGATTTTAACCTTCTACAACCCTTTTTTTCATTACTTTTTTCATTTGAAAACTGTTTTTGAAGTTTTAATCCCATGCACCCAGCCTTTGTGCATAAGACATAACAGGACATACAGGATATCCCGATAGACCATTTGTTCTCAATTAATAAAACTAATTTTAAAAGCGATACTCCAACAAAAATCATCAATAGTCCCCACTCATTAAACTTGTATTCTCTGCACCACCTTGTGGTGAGCCACAGGTGAGCCCAGACACAAAAGGCACCCCCCCCCCCCAACCCAAGCTTGCCGAAAAGGCGGCGCGGAGGATACTCCCCAGTCTCCACTCATTGGTTTAACATCTTTGAAAATTGCCATGTAAGAAAATCCGCTCATTTGCTGGAACCTACTAAACATCATAGGCTAGCAAAATCCTGGACAGAATATTTGCTCCCAATCAATAAAAATTAAATTAAAAGCAATATTCCTCCAACAAAATGTTTTTATGACCAAGAATTGGTGTGACCATGTGTGAGGTACACACTGAGTGACAGTTTTTTTTAATTTATAATTTGGTGCCTATTTTTGAACAGTTATTTTTTTAATTTGAATACTGTTTTTATGATATTAGTCCTCGACACCCACGTGTCAGATTATGGTGCGATCACATGGCCACACCAATTTCTGCTCACAGAATATTTTCTCTCCTCCTGCAAATGTGTGTATACTGTATACTGCTCTGTTCTCATTTAGGAAATACCGGGCTTGGATTATGTGAGAACGAACTCGTGAGAACCGTGAAAACAGCACCAGAGGGGCTGACGCATCAGTACCAAAAAGTGATTTACACTTTTTGGGGGGCACTTATCACTTTTCGGCGCTAATGTATCCGTACCCTGATGCCGTTTTCACAGTTCTCACAAGATTCGTTCTCACCTAATTTTTAGTGGGAAATACCGTACTGAGCGGGGTTCCCGCTCCCGCGTTATTTTTGTCATATCCGATTTCAGATATGATGAGTGAGGGACCTTTTTGTCTTTTAACCGCGTTTGTTGGGGGAGAAATTTAACAACTAATTGAGAAAATTAACAAACAATAAATAAAGATTAGGAAAGAATAATCATTCTGACAGTAATACCATGTTACCAACTCCATAGTCCAGTCAAGTCCAGCACACACCGACGAACAAAGATAATTATAAATTTTTTTTAAAAAAAAAGTTGAAGCATAAATCTAGGAAATTTCAGAGTGACCACCGTTTTCTCTTGCTTGCTTTATCCTACGCACCCCTCCTTTGCTTGTCCTGCGCACTTTAGCCGTCTTCCGATCTTCACCTCTCCAGCTCTAGAGAGGCCTGTCTCTGTCCTTCTCTAGTCGTTTGGAGGATAGAAAGCAAAAGAAGCAGAAGCAACCGAAAAAAGGTGTGGTTTTTGCCCTAGAATTTCGGTTCTTGGCGGTGGAAACCCCTTGAATTTCACTTTCAGATAAGAAGTTTTGATTTCAGTTTTCATTCTCTGTTAACTATAATCGGCTATGTATTTGATTAATTTTTGTGAGAATGGTATTGGATTCATGTGATGTGATTGGTTTGGCTAGAATTTTTTTTTTCTGGTTAATTTGGAATTATTGTGAAAATCGTTATTTGTTTTTGAAGTCTTAATCTTTTGTTTGGTGTTGTTGTTTTACTTGTTGGAACGGCGATTATTTTGATTTCGCTGGCCTTGCTTGTTTGTGAATTGGATTGATCTTGATATTGGGTAGGTGGAATGGTTTGATTAGATGCCCTATTTTCTGATTGATTTTGAAACCTTACTGTAGAATTTTGATTCTTAAGTTGGGTTCCTTGACGATTTGCTCCGCCGTGGAGCTTGGTATCCAAGCACCTTTTGGTGCTATAATTTTTAGTTAGAAAGGAGTGGCATTTATTGCGTTTGGGTTTAATTACATAATTTAACTTCTTTTTATAGAATGAAATGTAATCATTGGTAGCAATAATAGGGTTCTTTGCCATCTGGAATTAGTAATAGAGGTTGTGAATTTCATGGTAGTAAATGCCCAAGCACAAAGTGGATTTCCTCTTGAAAAAGAGCCCGGTGACCCTCTTGCACCAGGCGCTGGTTGACATATGGCGAAAAAGGGTCACCCAGGCGCAGGTTGACATATGGCGAAAAAAGGTCTCTGCCACTTCAAGAGCACAGTGCTGACCCCTTTTTTTGCCACTTGTCGTACAGTGCCTGGTGCAAGAGGGTCACCAGGCGCTTTTTCACAAGAGGAAATCCACATTGGCCCAACCAGCATGGTGCTGAAGTGTTATTTTTATTTTTATGTGTATTAGCCTATTTCATCTCAATTTGGTTATGAGCATGGTTAATAAGTACTGAGAATATAAAGTATTTTAGAGCTTTCTCAGTGTCCTTCATGTTCCCTTCATATAACTTCAGATGTGTGTCACTCAGTACAGAGAAAACCATTAAGTATTTTGGAGCTTTCCAAGTTTTCTTCATGTCACCCCAGAAATTTTAGATGGGTGTCACTCTGGACAGAATAAATTATAAAATTATTTTGGATCTGTCTCACTGTTCTTCATGGTCCCTTCAGATATTTCAGATGGGTGTCACTCAAAACTTTCAGCATATCCATGGTAGTTTGGTTGTGAGTCTTATTTCTTTTTTACTTCAGAATCTGCAAAGCATATTTTCTTCCGGTGCAAATTTGCCAAGGAAATTTGGAATCATTTTTTCTTCTCAATAGGGAGAACCCCTGTTTGGCCGGATGAGCTCAAAGATTTTGTTGGACAATGGCATGGTGGGGGTCAAGGTAATCGGATTAAAGTGTTTTGGGAGTGCTTACTTCATGGGGTAATTTAGGGAATTTGGTAGGGGAAAGGAATAGGAAATTATTTAAAGATCGGATTAATCCTATATCTGAGGTAAGAGACTCAATCCTTAGAGGTGGGAGGCTGGATGTCAGTGTCAAAGGAGTTTCAAGGCTTCTCTCTGTTGTTCTATCTTCGTGACTGGGTCTCTTCCTTATCTTGGTCCATTCCAAGGGCAAGGAAAAAATTTCAAGCATGGACTCCCCCTCTTATTGGCTCTTTTAAGCTTAATTTTTATGGAGCATCCAAAGGGAATCTTGGCTGAGTGGGTTTTGGTTGTGTCATGCGGGACCAATCTATACCTAATAACTTATATTTTATTAATGAATGATTTGAAGATTGATCATTGAATGAAGCAAATTGCTAAAGCTCTTGGAAATGTGATAGCCTCTAACCCAAGGTTTGATTGCCTTGAACCTTAGGTGTGATTTCTAGTTGGTATCTGTGTGTGTGTGTGTGTGTGTACTATTCTCTTTCTTTATTATTTTTTGTTATGTACTCTTTTTTGTTCTAATCTATATCGAGAAAATCCTAGAAAAAGGTTTTAGATATTTGTATGAGGTCTTTTTTTTTTTTTTTTTTTTTTTTTTTTTTGTGGGGGTTAGTCAACATTGTGATTAGTGATAGGTAAACCTGATTTCTACAAGTTTAGTTGAAAGGTTTTATAATAGACCTGCCGAAGTGAATGACGAATGGAGTTAACATAGGATGATTGGAGTAACTGGTCGAAGAGGTCATCCACCTTGGGTGGGCCCCAAAGTATTCCATGGGTCTGAACATCAAAAGGGTAAGGTTAATGGCACTGGGAACTTTACCGAAACAGTGTGACGGGGGATTTCCCATGGAAGGAGGGGTCCATGACATCATAATGTGCTGAAAAATAAGGGTTGGGCGACAGATAGCGAAACTGATAGGGTTCATTATGTTGGAGTTGAAAGGGAGAAAGAGGGTCGGGAAAAAGTTTTTCGAGGGAGGGAAGTTGAACGCACCAAAACCTATAAGAAGGCGGTTCTTGAAAACCTTCATTGGCCGGCCGAGGTATATTCGTCGCTGACGGAGAGTGGAGACGACAATATCATTTCCTTCAAGAAAATCTCGCTGAAACATTGGGTGGAACGGATGCAAGGGTGCTTGGTAGGAAGAGTTGTGGGAGATAATCCAAGTCCTGCCGCTTTGAGGCAGTGGGAAAAGAAGGTGTGGAAGATTGGTGGTGAGTTACAGGTTCGTCGCATGGTGAAAGGGTTATTTTTATTTATATTCCCCTCCTCTGGTGAAGCGACGCAAGTGTTGAATGACGGGCTCAAGACATGGGAAGGGGGGGATCCTTTTGGATTCCTGGCACCCAATTGTTGGATGTTTAACAGAAGGGGTACAGGGTTTCAAACAACAAAATCTTGGGAAAGGAGGATGGGTGTGGGTCTTTGGTTTACCGCTACTCTTTTTGGGTAAATCAACTTTCAAGTTGATTGGAGAATGTTGTGGGGGTCTATTGGAAGGAGGGGTTCAAGAAAGTGATACGATGGAATGGGTGAAGTTATGGGTCTGGCGGCCAGAGATGAACGGCCATGTGGGTTTAGGACGAAGAGTTAGCGTTTGAAATTGCTCTTTGGGTTCCGACGTTGCCAAGGTGTCTGCCGGCGGAATCTGTGTAGGGGAAGCACTGCGTTTGTAGGGGTTAGATGCCGGCAAACTGGGAGGGGTGAGGGAGTGGGAAACAGTTGGCATCGATTTGGTTCTGGAATATTCTGAGGAAGATCTTATGGCTTCAACGAAACCAATCCAACTGGGGAAAGTGGACGGACAAGGGAGAATGCAGAATGGGTGGAGGCAGGGTCGGTTGGACCGAGACAGGGTGGACCATGAGATTGATTCTGGGATCCAAGGGTGGACCAGATGCAAGGGGACTAGAAGGGACAGACCTGGAGCCCGTTTGGACCACTATGGTCCACGTGCGATTAGTTTAGGGCTTAGCTGCAAGGACCTTAGAGCTAGTCGGCCCAATAGAGACAGGTCTTTAATGAAGGTGCCTAAGAACATCAACTATGCAAAGTCCAAGTATGCTTCTATTAGGAAACGTGGGTCTCAACCCAGTCGGGGTCGGGACATTGTATTTAGGGCCCGCTCGAGTTCCGATTCAGGGTTGGTGGGTCGAGGGACAAACCCAACAAGGCGAAGGATGGCTAAAAACAATGCGAGGGGGATTGGCCAACAGAACAAGGGAGAAGGTAAGAGCAGTGTTCCCAAGACCTAGCGAGAAAGGATTTAGAGAGGTTGTTCCTCGGATAACATAAGTATTCTCTTAGAAGGCTGGGTGCGGGTTAACAGACGTGGTCGTGGTAATAAGGCTCGACATCCCAAAGCGTCTTTAAGTTCTAGGCCTTCTCAGGTGCAGTTGGAGGGTAGTGCTCTAAACCCAAATAGAGGAGTGGTGATTAAAGACCTGGAGAGTTGCAATTTTGTTGACAAGAATATGGAGTTTTCTAGGAAGGCGAAGGAAGTGGCTGTAGCGTCAGACAGCAGCGATGAAGAAGGCGAGCTCCAAGGGAACTTTGGCTTGTTCCCGGCTTCTGTTTCAGTCAAAGGGGGGAAAGTCAATGATGGTGCTAGTTGTAGCCGATCCAGGTCCCGCGACCATAACACCAAGGAGAAGCCTGCGATAGACTTTGGTGACGAGATATGTGGTGAAGGCATGGAGAGGTAGTCGCATATTGAAAGGAGATGCTGGGGTGAGTATATGTCGGATGATTATTTGGCTGAACCAGTGGTAGAGGAGGGTTGGCTGCTGGATTTAGGGGAGGCCGATTCTGTTATAGATGCAGACTCCATTTTGATGTTACCTCCACCACCTTATTCAAATTGGGTGTTGGAGAAGTTGGCCGAGGTTAAGAGAAGGCTTGGCTATTCCTTCAAAGGCATTGAAAAGAGGGTGGAAGATTTCTTCTAGGAAATCGAAATACGTAGGAACTGGAGTCCCAGGCGTCCGAGAGGTGGTTACAAAAACCTTACAGATCAAAGAAGAGATAGGGAATTACGACATCTTCAGTCGGGAGTCCGATACGAAAGGGGGGAAAGGGGTCGTGTAAGAAGTCGGGATCAAAGAAGGGGGAGAAGAGGGAGAATCTTGTCTAGTTCTTATGATGAAGATGAGCTTTTGTTCTTGGAATGTTAGAGGGCTTAGGATAGAGGAGAGGAGGTGGGCGGTGAAGGACATGATAAGGAGATGGAAGTGTAATGTTTTGACATTGCAAGAAACCAAAGTACATAATATTGACAGTAGGATGAAGTTAGACTTATGGGGGAGAAGTTCTTTTAATTTCATTCACAAGCCGGTTGTGGGTTGAGCAAGTGGGATTCTGGTGGCGTGGAATTCTTCTATTTTTGAAGTGTTGGACTGGAGAATTGAGTTCTCAGTATCATTTTATGTCAAAAATATTGAGGACCAAAGGGAGTGGGTTTTCTCAGGGGTGTACGGTTCATGTGACTCTGATGGGACAAGGTTGCTATGCGAAGAGTTGGGGAGGATTCAGTCTGAGTGGAGGATGCCTTGGTGTGTAGGCGGCGACTTTAATGCTATTTGGAACCCTGGGGAATGGGTAGGAGTTCTTTGGATGATGAGGCAGATGAGGCAGTTTAATAACTTTATTAAGGATTGTGAGCTCATTGACTTGCCTCTTAAGAGGGCTTCGTTCACATGGAACAACCATCAGGATCACAGTGTGAGTAGCCGTTTAGACTGCTTCTTGATCTCTTCGGATAGGCTTGAACTTGATACTGTATGGATTAAAGAGGCTCTCCCTAATGCGGGTTCAGATCATATTCCGATACTTTTGCACTCCTCCATTCTGGTATATGGCCCTCGTCCCTTCAAGTTTGAGATCATATGGCTTAAGATTCTGGGTTTCCTGGACAAGCTTAAGGCGTGGTGGACAGAGTTTGACGTAGTTGGTACGGCGAGCTTCATGTTTGCTCAGAAGTTAAAGATGCTTAAAGAGTGTATAGTGGTTTGGAAAAAGGAGGAATTCGGTAGAGTTGAGCATAAGAAAGATGGAATGTTTGAAGCGTCTGGAGGAGTTGGAGCTCAAAGGCATGTTAGGAAGTTTGGATGAAGATGGGGTGAGGGAGGGGGGAGACTAAGCAAGAATACAACAAGCTGTTAAAAATGGAGGAAATCTCATGGAAACGGAAGTCTAGAGTTGTCTGGCTTAAAGAAGGGAACAAAAATACTAAATTCTTCCATCAGACAGCGAACATCCAAAGAGCCTCTAATCAAATTAACAAGTTGTGTGTTGAGGGGGAGTGGATTCATGAACAAGAGGAGATCAGGAACGCAAGTGAATCGTATTACACTCAGCTATATTTGGACCCTTTTCCCAACCACCCTATTCTGGAAGGAGTGGAATTTGATCGTATTAGTGGGGATATGCGTTCTTGGATGGAGAGACCGTTCTCAGAGGAGGAAGTCAAACTGACGTTGGATAGTGTGGTGGATGACAAGGTGCCAGGCCCGGATGGTTTCCCGTTGAAGTTTTTGAAAGTGTGTTGGGAGGTGGTGGGTAAGGACTTTATGGCTGTCTTTGAGGCGTTACACTCATCGGATCAATGGTGTAGATCATTGAGTGCAACTTTCATCACTTTCATTCCAAAGGAAAAGGGTGCTTCTCAGCTTAAAGATTTCAGGCTGATTAGTTTGGTGGGGTGTCTCTATAAGCTGATGGCTAAGACACTTGCGATTCGGCTCAGGATTTCTCTATCTGACATTATCAGCTCTTCCCAACATGCCTTTCTCCCAGTAAGGCAAATAACCAACTGTTCTTTATTGGCAAATAAGTATGTTGATGCTATGAAAAAGGAAGATTGGGACGGTATTGTGTGCAAGATTGATATGGAGAAGGCATATGATCACGTGAATTAGGGATTTCTTGATTGGGTTCTTGGTTAGATGGGTTTTGGGGAGAAGTGGAGGCACTGGATCAAAACTTGTATCTCTTCTGCATCTTTTTTGATTTTGGTGAATAGAGTTCCAAAGGGTTTCTTTAAAGGATGTTACGGGTTAAGGCAGGGGGATCTTCTTACTCCTTACTTGTTCATAATGGTAGCGGACTTGTTGGGCAGGATGACCTCTAAGGCGGTTGGGGTGGGCCTGGTGGAATGTTTCACCATCCCTAACGGCGGTCCATCGGTGCCGTTCATCCAATATGTTGATGATTCTCTGTTCCTTTTGAAAGCAAATGTGGAAGGCATGAGAAATTTACGATGCATTCTTCTCATAATGGAAGCTGCCACCGGATTGAAGGTGAATTGGGCCAAGTCCACGGTGAGTCCTATTGTCGAAGGATCGTCTTGTACAAAGATTGCTGAATTATTGGGTTGTGAAAGTGTTCCTCTCCCGATCACTTACATTGGGTTACCGCTTGGTGCTAGTGCCTCATCAAAAGTTATTTGGAATCCGGTTATTGAGAAAGTGAACAAAAGATTAGCAGGGTGGAAAGGAAGGTATTTGTCAAAAGGGGCCAAGTTGGTGTTGTTGAAAAGTGTTCTCGCTAGTTTGCCAACCTACTTTTTGTCGTTGTTTCAGGCTCTGTGTTCCATTATCAATCAGTTGGAGCGATTGTAGAGGAATTTTCTTTGGGGTACATCTATGGACTTGAGGAAGATTCATTGGGTGGGGTGGAAAGAGGTTTGCAGACCATTAGAAAATGGAGGTTTAGGTCTTCAGTGTCAACTAACAGAGCTCTTCTAAACAAATAGCTTTGGAGGTTTAGGGTGGATAGGGAAGCCATTTGGAGGGGAGTGGTTGCTGCCAAATATGGTGAAGAGCATTCGAGGTGGGTGTCTAGAAGCCCTCGTGGCCCTTTGGGGTGCGGCATTTGGAAGAACATTATGAAAGGATGGGATTAATTCAGAAATCATCTTAGCTTCCGGAACAACGGGGAAAGGGTGAGATTCTAGCTGGCTTCGTGGTGCACTAGGGAGCCCTTAGGCGTGTTATTCCCCTCATGTTTTGAGCTTGCCATGGATAAAGGGGGCTCTGTTCAGAATCATTGGATTAGAGCCAGAGTGTTTTGCTCTTAGAACATTCAACCTAGAAGGAATTTGAATGATTGGGAGATCGAGGAGATGGGAAGATTATTAGAAGTGTTGGATAACGTAGAGTTGGGGATTGAGGAGCTTCAAGATGGAACGTTGGGAATCTAGATGTGGAGAATGGATTTACGATCTGATCGATGTTCAAGGATCTATGCAATCCGGTTGTTTCTCTTAACCTAGGGAAGTGTGTATGGAACAATCTGATCCCATTGAAGGTTTTGTTCCTACTGTGGGAGTTGTGGTGGGACCGAGCTCCGACAATCGAGAAGTTGAGGGAAAAGGGCTTGATAATCACAAATTGGTGCAGTCTTTACAAAGCAAATGCGGAATCGGCAGGCCATTTGTTTATTCATTGCTGGTGGACTTATCCCATTTGGTGGTTCTTCCTTGGTTTGAAGTGATGTGGGTTCATCCGGTCTTGCTCAAGGCCCTTCTGTCTTGTTGGCAGTCTCAGATCCCGGGGGGTCGATCCGCTTTGGGCAGGTGCATGTGGCTATTGATTCCGGCCGCTATTTGTTGGGTGGTTTGGGAGGAAAGAAACAGGAGGATCTTTGAGGACAAAGCTTGTCTGTTTCGTAAGATCATTAACGCAATATTATCTAGGCTTTACGACTAGCTTTTTGTGGGACAGCCGGACCCGCCTTTTAGCTCTTGGATCTTTGATTGGGAGAGTTATATTTTGTAGTGTAGCTTGTTAGTTTGGTTTTCTTGAGCCGCTAGTGTTCCGTTTGTGGCCTAGTGGTTAGCATTCCTCATGTTGTATCGCCTTTTGTCAGTTTAATATAATTTCCTTATTTTCTTCAAAAAATAAGATGTTGAAAATCAACTATATTGTGGATATGATATAAAAGCATTTATATTCAATTTAAACAAGGGAACTATTTTGATGGTGTTGAATGCAAAATTGTTCCACCGAAACCGAAAAACCGTAAGGTGTATTAAGCAAGCAACGGATCAATGAAAGGAAACCTACTTTTGATGAGGTCACACATATATTGCAAATTTTTAACTGTGGTGTGTGTTATCGACTTAAAGTGAAGCCATACAAGCTTACACGTATGGTGCAGTCAACTTTGGAAGAGAAGAAGCAAGAAGAGACTCTCAAATTATCTCCACCAAATATTCATAAAATAAAATTAAAAATAAATAAAAAGCTATCTCCACCAAATCATCCTGTAACTCAAATTGAACAAACTAATGATACTTCTCTTTCAAATGGAGTGAAAGTATTCACCATAACATCCCTTTGCCCTAAGAAGTTAGTGAACTACTATTTGATTATCCTAATATGCTTCTAGATGAAATGCTTGAATAAAATATATTATAAGATTTTTATAAGACAAGCCAAAGATTTTATCACAAAGAACATTCTACATGCCATCGAAATCATTCAATGGTGCCAATCCCTCATCACTACAAAACTCGAGGTCGAGTTTTTCAAACCAGGGGAAAATGATGCAGAACAAGAAACAACCCATACTCAAATTTGATGAACTTATGTAGGGGGGTTGTGGGTTTTTTGGGTTAACATTCTTGTATGGCAATAATTTTAATATTGTCAATTTTAGGTTAATTTAACTTAGTTTATTATTTGTTAGTTTGGGCTCCAAGTAGAATATGTTTGATTAAGTTTTTTAGGAAGTGAATTTTTATATCCGTCACTTTCCTTTAGGTCCTGTTGTGGGAGGTCAAAACCTGTCCATTTGGCATGATTTTGGTGTCATTTGAAAGGTTATTTAGTTACCTTCTTAACAAGTCCAATATCTTGTAAATCCAATATGATTTGGGAAGTTATGACCAAAATATTAGGAAGGTATCACTTTGTGATGGGAGTTTGCTGTTTTACAGTTCTATTTTTTTTTAAGGAACTCTTTTTTTTTAAGGAAATCTAGTTAGAGTATATATATATATGTATATAGTATGCCTTCTTAACGTCCCCCTAAAGTCCCCTTGAATGCAAGGGGGGACACATGGTGCTGAAAAGTGATTTACACCCCCAAAAAGTGTAAATCAATTTTCAAAGTCATGTGTCCCCCCTGCATGTGGGGGGTTGTTAGGGGGACTTTAGGGGAGCACACCAAATCCGTGCTGTTAGAAGAGTGATTGCCTCCAACCCAAGGTGTGATTGCCTAGGCAGCAACTGGTGTGATTTCTAGTTGGTATCTATACCTCTTTATCTTTTTTTATTTTTACTTCAATTTGTTCTACATCAGTTTTGGTATGCCTTCGTCCTGCATTAGTACTTAAACAATGATTGGATGATCTTAGTAGTCAAAATTTACTGTTTTTTAAACCATTTATTAGTGGTTTTGTCAACCCTGTCCATCTACCATTTAACAACAATGAGGGTAACTTAGAAGAAAAAAAAATTGTCTTGGTTGGAGAAACCCAACACAACATGATATTCATGATCATATACATATAGTGAGGAAGGTAACTATAAACGCCAAGTCAGAAAGGATTGATCCCTGAGGGCCTTGCCCAAGGTAAGGTCGACCCTTAACTCCTAGACCCGCTCCAATGGGGAGACCCAACTGAAGCTTAGGCTTGACCAAAGGTGCAAGCCCAGTTCTCACTATCGAAAGGTCCTTGACGAAAAGGAAGAAAAAGATAGGAGGGGCGATTGGATTCCAGTTAGAGTAAGGAAGAATAATCGCTTGCAGAGAGAGGAAGCGAAGGAGGGTTAAGCCAGCTACCGTAAGGGGAAGGCTGGGATGAACAAGGCGAGAGGCATTGTGATTCATGAAGTCAAGTCAGCCCCCTGCAAATCTCCAGCAATCTTGGATTTAAAAGGGCAGGGAAAGAAAAAGTACTGCAAGAGGCCTCAAGCGACGATGATCCAGTAGGAAGGTTGGGGTTCAGATTAGGCTATGATTTTGGGTGTTCCATACCTGATTCGGTGATGATTGAGGAGGAAAGCATGGAGCAGCAGCAGTCTGATGAAACAGGGTCAAAGCTGAACCATAAAATAGAACCCCAAGAAAAGCATTGCGATCCTAGCAAGGTGAGAGGAAGGTGAAGAGCTTAGCAATCAAGAAATGGGGTGATTTGGCTTCTGAAGAAGTGGAGGGGAAGATCGGTTTGATCCTTTCTAGAGAATGGTCCATAATCAAGGTTCAAACCTCATGGAAACAATCCAAGGTCCTATAGATGGGGAGGAATTAGGGTGGTGTTAAACCTTGATCCTATTTTAATGTTGCTTCTTTGACTGGGTGATAAAATATGTGGTAGAGGCTAGCAAAAGGCTTTAGGTGTCTTTCAAAGGTATGGAGCAGAAGATGGAGCATATTTTCAGGGAGATTGAGCACAGAAGAAGTTGGAGCCTAAGAAGAACAAAAGCCAGGATTGGGAGTAGAGCAAGCCGAAGCCAATCCAGAGAATTGAAGAACCTCCAGTCTGACATCAACTATGAAGGTAGAAACAAGTAGGGGGAAGAAGGGGCGACAATCTTCAGAATTTTTTCATGAAGATGAACATTATTTCCTGAAAAAACATTAGGGGGTTGGGAAGACTCTGATTTCATTTCATTCACAAGCATGCAGAAGGTAGAGTTGGAGGTATTTTGGTTACTTAAAACTTTAAAGCAATTAAGGTAGTCATTTCCAAAGTGAGGGAGTTTTCTGTTTCAGTTAAGTGTAGAAATAAGGGGGATGGTTTCAACTGGGTGTTCTCCAGAGTTTATGGTCCGTGTGATCAATCAAACTTTGAATGGATGTGGGATGAGTTGAGTAGAGTAATGGGGGACTGGCAACTGCCATGGTGCTCAAGTGGAGATTTCAACGCAATTTGATTCCTGTTTAAAAGAGTTGGTGCTCGCAGAATGAATTCGCAGATGAGTGGCTTTAACAAGTTCATTGATGACCACTGCTTGGTTGATCTCCCTTTAAAAGGCGCACTTTATTCTTGGTCCAATAATCAATAGCGTCTTTCTTCAAGTAGGGTTGACCATTTTCTTTTGTTTAATGATCGGTTGGACCAATGTTCCCATGTTTCTCCATAAGCTCTCCCAAATACAGTTTCAGATCACTTGCCCATATTGCTCAAAGCAGGCAGCATTTGGCTGGTCCTAGTCCTTTCTGATTCGAGTTGATGTGGCTGAAAGTTTCGGGAATGAAGGAGGAGATAGTGGAAGGATCTGCTAGCTTCATTTTTGGGCAAAAGTTGAAGTCTCTCAAGAATAAGTTAATCCGGTGGAATAGGGAGGAGTATGCAAAAGCTTAGATGATGTGATGGAGTTGGAGCTAAAAAGTTAAACTTCTACTGTCTCTAATAGGGATTCCTAAGCTTGGGAGGAGGCCAAAGCGGAGTACAATAGGCTGCTTAAAATGGAAGATATTTCATGGAGACAAAAATCTAGAGTTAGTTGGCTGAAGGGGATAAAAATACTAAGTTCTTCCACAGGGTCGCGAGTTTGAGGACTAGTGTGAAATGTGAATACAATTGAGAAAATCAAGTTGAATGAGGAATGGATAACTGAAGACTCCATGATAAGGGACCACATTGAGTCGTACTTTACAGATCTATTCACGGAACCCTTGCCTGAATGTCCAAAATTGGAAGGAGTAGTTTTTGATAAGCTGAATGCAGTTCAGTAAGGGTGGCTTGAAAGTCCCTTTTCGGGGGAAGAAGTGATGGTTGCTCTGATATAGCATAACAGCCCAAAAGAAGAAGAAACAAGAAAGAAATAAGGGAAGAAAGAAGAGAAGATAGAGAAGAAAAGAGGGAGAGACTTGCTCGTTCGATGGGAAGAAGAAGATAGATTAGAGGGGATGCCACACCCCAAGAGGAGAGAAAAACGTGGGATACCACACCCAACACAAACACACATGTTCACTTTAAATTTTTCATCAAATCTCCAATGAATTTTATTGCATAGAGGGTGCCTTAAAAAGGCTTACAAGTTTTGAAAAATAGAAAGTATAAAATTAGAAACTTGTTAACACCTAAACTTGCACACTAAGACTTAATAAAACTACACTTACTAAAATATTCAAAACTTGTTGCGCAAGTTTTCCTAAATTTAATACTTGCTTAAAACATAAAACTTCCTAAATCTACAAATTACCAAAAAGTGGAAAATATGGAGCCTCTTAGCCAGCACATTAGTGGACCCCACACTTTGACTTATTGACCCAAAACATTATTCATGTCATTTACTAGTACCCCTACAGTAATTTGGTCATAACTTTCTCAATCACCTTGGATTTGCAGTATCTTGCTCTTGTTAGAAAGGTGATTGAATAACCTCTTTAATGACACCAAAATCAAGCCAAAAGGGCAAGATTTGACCCTTGAACAATTGGGCTAAAGGAAGTGACGTGATTACTCTCTAAAAAAAACCCAACAAAATTTGGCATTATTGGCCTTATTACATTTAAAAGACTTAATAAAACCTACACTATTAGATACATTCATGGAGGACTATCCATGGTCTTCTAATTTCTTCTCGTTGATTGGATATACTTCGGCATCATACTCCCCAAGTTTGAAGAAGTTCAACCACGAATTTATTGCGGTGGAAGTTTCCAATTTGAGGATGTATACTTCAAGTTGAGGGTCTTCAATTTGTAGGGGCAGCTACCTTTAATTCATCATAAAGGAATGCAACATAGGTTTTTCTTGAAGCAAGCTTGATTCCTTGGGACTGCAACTTGACGACTTCCATATGTTGTTCCTTGTCCTCAACTTTGTCCTCGTTGTCAATTGGTGGCTCATCTTGAAGCGCAAATTCCTTCGAACTTGATTGCTCTTTTAAAGGATCTTCCTTAGGTGGATCTTCTTCTTTCAATTCTGGTTGTTCTTATTGGAGAGGTTGTTGTGAGAGTGTTTGCATTTGATAGCAAACACCAAGATTGAAAAATAAGAGGACACAAAGAGAGTTCTTTTGGAAAGATGACTAGGGAAGGAAAAATATCAATTAGTTAAGTTGGGCAAATATCAAGGTGGCTTGGGGATACAGTTAGTACGAAGAATGAAAAGCACTTTGTTGGGCAGGTGGTTGTGGAGATTTGGGAGAGATCCAGAGGCTCTGTGGAGAAAAGTAAGTCACTAAATATGGGGAAGAGAAGAATGGGTGGATCAGCAGAAAATCTGAAAGGGCAATGGGGTGTGATGTCTTAAATAAAGCAATTAACCGTCTCTCCTATACTCCCTAAGGTTGTAGGAGAGGTTAGAGTTAATATACTTAATATATTTCAACACTCCCCATTAGGAGGGACACTCTTAGACAATGAATGCAGGGGAAATAGGTGCGAGACCTGGTAAAATAATTGCATCCACGAGGGGATTTGAACCTGCGACTTAAACCTTGCTCTAATACCATGTTAATTGTAAGCTAACCAACTCTCCCAAAACCTTAAGGTGTTAGGTGATACAACAATTAATATACTTCAACACCCCTAAGGGGGAACACTGTTCTCTCCTGGAACACACTTGGGGAGCTAGGTGTGAGTCCACAGAACACGTATACACCACTACATCCAGGAAAATACTTCCATTGGGATTCGAACTCGTGGCCTAACCTGCTCGGATTACATGTTAAGTAAAGCAATTAACTCTCTTCTAGAACCCTAAGGTTGTAGTAGAGGTTAGAGTTAATATACTTATTATATTTTAATACGGTGTTTGGAAGGGGATCTTTAAAGTGTTGGAGATATTTCAGAGATTATCAAGATTCAAGGTGAACAACACTGACAAAGTCTGATTTTGGACTGATCATTGGTGTACGTCGGATGCTCTTTGTAGATTTGATGCAGGAGCATACCATGTCAAGAAGAAGCTAGAGGATCATGGATAGTCCTCTTTGTCAAGTCTAATAGAGTAGTTTTTTTTTTTTTTTTTTTTTTTTTAATATTTTAAAATA
>JAOXJP010247949.1:0-22347 GCA_025762735.1 Platanus orientalis
CCAACATGATGAGGGAAAGAGCTCTCTCTGAGAGCTTATGATCATCAACAACGACCCCATCAAATATTCGGGCATTTCGCTCCATCCAAATGGACCAAACCACAACACCAGAATACTCCAGCATATGATGTGGCCTTTAGGGAACAAATCATAGACACTCTCTTTACTCCACATCTCTGTCAGCATTTGTATGGAATCCAGCATTACTCAGCTCCTTCTAAATCTGAAAAGAAAGAAAAACCATACTTGGGAAGACACTGGGCAGGAGAGGAAGAGATGGCTGGCAGATTTTTCATTCCTTCTGCAAAGGTTGCAGCAATTAGGCATAAGGAAGCCACGATCCTTTAAAGTTGTCGACAGTTAGCACTTAACCCCAGATGATGACCCAAAGGAGGAAGCCGGCTTTGGAGGGAAGCTTGGTTTTCCAAATCAGCTTGGCTTGAAAAGAGAGAGGATTGTGAACTTCTAACAATTCATATGCAGACCTGACAGAAAACATACTTGACTTCTTCCTTACCCATGACAATCAATCCTCATATCTCTATATCACCTAACTGAATTCCTTCGAGACGTTGCATTAGACTTGAAGCTTGGCCTACTTCCCAATTCTTAAGATTGCGCCTCAACAACAGATTCCAAGACCTCTGATACCCTGAGAAGGAGAGATGATCCAACACAGAACCTTTTTTTTTTACCGTTGCCAGTGTGAAGATTTCCAGGTAAGCCTCTGCAATAATTACACCCCCACACCAGTTATGATTCCAGAAGCTCACAGAAGCGCCATTATTCACGCTAAAGACAATCATACTCCAGAACCATTTAGACTTTTTGAAGATACCTTGCCATACCCCCTTAACATACGCCTCCACCAGGGATGGAATGCTCCAATCCGTCCCTTGAACCCCATATTTGGCAACCACTACTGCTCTCCAAAGAACATTTTTCTCCCTTGCAAAGCACAAAAGCCATTTCACAAGCAAGGCTCTATTCATGGATTTCAATGAACGGATTCCAAGGCCCCTTTACTGAAAGGTTGACAAATGTGGGACCAACCCACCAAGGGTAGTTTCCTGTTACCTTTGAAAGAATCCCACAGGAACCTCCTCATAGCAGCCTCCAACGCATTAAGGACCAATACAGGGCCTGAAAGAGAGAAAGCTGATAAAGGGGAAGATTAGATAGAACATTTTTTTATCATAACCTGTTTACCACCTTTTGGTAAGTACCGGCCTTTCCATGAAGACAGTCTCCTCTCGATCCGTTCTATTACCAGATCCCATATCCTCTTGGATCTATAGCTTGCTCCCAAAGGGAGGCCCAAGTATGTAGACAGAAGAGTGGAGACTTGGCAGCCCAATAAAGCAGCAAGCTCCCTTAAATCAGCACTAGGACCTATCCCCATCATCTATGATTTGCATAGGTTCACTTTGAGGCTTGAGACCCCTTCAAATAAGAGAAGCCCCCAAAATTTCTTCACAAAGACAGGAGAATCTTCCAAAAAGACCAGGGAAACATCAGCAAATTGCAGCAAAGTCACCAAGGGCCTGACGAGCCTATTAAACATCCTTTAAACAGCTCCAAATTCTTAACTTTGGATATCAGCTTTGATGTAACACAATAGAAGGGATACCGAAATTGATATAGGGTGATAGCCAAGAGTCTCAATAATACCAAAATAAAGTAGCGGAGGCAAGAATGCAATTAAAAGAAACCAAGTTCTGAATCTTAAACACACATGGATCACAAAAGCTTAGAAAATACAAGAATAGGATAAAGGAAATAAATAGAGAGGTTTGGAGGATAAAAGGGGGGAAAAAGGATTGATAATAAACCCAAAAGGGAAATTTTGGAATTTCTGGGTAGAACCCCAAAATTTCCAAAATACCCCTGGTCATGCATCAGAAAATTACCAAATTTTAAAACTATATTCTGACATACTTGAGGGTCCTAGGGTTCAAATTTCATTGAATTCCGATAAGGTTTGATGTGTCAAATCATTAAATTTCAGAAAAAGTGAAGGTTCGTTAATGGTGGAACACATAAACCAGTGTGGAATCTTTGATTCTAACTTAGTGAAGAAGAAAGGGAATCAAGTGCAAAATGAGGGGTTTTATAGGGTATCCATAGAGGATCAAAACCCTAGAAGAAGATTGAAGAAAAGGGTAAACTAGGGGGGCAATTTTCTGGTTTTATGGACCCAGAAAATCTATTTTAGCAGAACAAAACTAATAATAAAGTATAAATAAACAGAGCTTTCATAAAGGGAATTAAATGGAGTGAATATGTAAATAAAGAAGAAAGGAAGAGCATCACCTGACTGTTTGAAGGGTTGATTTCCAGAGTTGACACTTGAGATGTGTCTCAGAGAATCAATCGTGTTCTTCTTTGGTTTTCTGCAGAACCTTTATGAATCCAGCAGGTAGGATTATGTGATATGGGGAATGGGAGTTGCAGATAGCGTTGAGAACAATAGGGAGGTAAGAGGAGAAGAGAAGGAGATGATACAAGTGAGAGGAAGAAGAAGAATAGTAGTAGAAGAAAAGATGGAAGAAGATAGAATAGTGATCGTGTATGTGAGAAGAGAGAGAAAGGAAAAGAAAAGAAGGGAGTAATTAGACTCAACCCATGAAAGAGGGGAGGGAGAGGGATAGGGGGGCCGTGTGCCAACACCAAATTCAAACCAATTTTAAATCAAATTCCTTGTTTGAATTTTATTCCATACGTAGGAACCTTTAACACGAATAAAAGCTGCTAAATATGGAAACTCCTAAAAACCAAAGATTTGTGACTGAAATATTCCCTAAAACTAGGACTCTCTAAAACATAAAAGGGCGGCCCAGTGCACGAGGATCCCGCTAACGCGGGGTCTGGGGAGGGCAAGATGTACGCAGCCTTACCCCCATTTCTGGAGAGGCTGTTTTCGTGACTTGAACCCGCGCCACCAGGGACGCTAACGGTAAGCCTTACCGTTGGGCCAAGCCGCCCTTTCTTGTAGAAAATAAGTGTATCAATAGAAAATTGAAGGTGAGTGACTATAGGTCCTTTTGTGGCTACTTCAAAGCCTTCCAGTGTACCACTCTTATTGGCCGTAACAACATTACACTTAGCACCTTTGTCACTGATAGAAAAAGAAAAGAGATAGAGGATCCCCTTGTCTTAGCCCTCTAGTGCTATGAAAAAAGCTTGTTGAGGTCCCAATTACTTAGACTGAGAAGAGGGTGCACTGTAGCATTTTGACATGCATCTCTACCTTCTTTCCTCGAAACCTGTCCTCCCATTAATATAGTTTAAGAAATCACAATTGACATGATCATAGGCCTTTCCCATTTTAATTTGGCATGCTACCCTTTGTACTTTCAATTTCAACCTCAAGCCAATTTATTCATTTGCAATTAGCACCTCATCTACAATAGATCTCCCTTTCAAGAAAGTCCCTTGGCTCGTTATGATGATCATTGGTAATACTTCTTTCAATTTGGTATCCAACATCTTCAAAATTCCTCATCTACAATAGATCTCCCTTTCAAGAAAGTCCCTTGGCTCGTTACGATGATCATTGGTAATACTTCTTTCAATTTGGTATCCAACATCTTCAAAATTATCTTTTAGATACTGCCTACTAAATTGATTAGCATGTAAGGAGGCCCTTTTTTTTAATTTCTATTTTCCAGATTATTAAATCAAGTTTCTTGCATATCAGGATGACTGGTTGATATTAAAGTTTAAATAATGATTATAACAGTCATAAGAGTAGGGTGCCTCCACCATTATTAACCTTGTGGGGTAAGGGGAGCCTTCACCAAAGGGAGTTCTTGTGGGGTAAGGGGAATCAAGGTGATGGGATTCATCTTGTGGCCTGAAAGGACGTTTGCAAGCCCAAAAAATATGGGGGTCTTGGGATTACTGAGGTTCGAGATATGAATAGAGCACTTCTGTCTAAATGGCTGTGGAGATTTGGTCGCGATCGGGATAGCTTGTAGCGCCAAGTTGTGGCCGATAAATATGGGGTTGTAAATGATTGGGAATCTAAAACTATTTCCCTGCCCTATGGTTGTAGTTGCTGGAAGGCTATTTTAAACTCATTGACCGAGTTTAAAAAAGGGATTGTGATCAAGGTGGGTTCTGGAGCTCAGACTAGATTTTGGATGGACCGGTGGCGCTCTTCCAGACCTCTCATGCTGGAGCATCCTAATTTATTTCAGTTGGCTAAAAACAGGGATGTTTTGGTTAGGGATCAATGGATCAAGAGGGGGGAGAATGGTTTTTGGAATGTGGACTTGCGCCGGGGTCTAAATGATTGGGAGGTGGAGGAGTTTGCTGTTCTGCTTGGTAAAGTAGACTCCGATATTGGAAGTGGAGGATTACCCGAGTTAGACTTTTGCAAAGGATGGTGTTTTCTTTGTTAAATCCTCTAGCGAAGTTCACTGGATTGGAGAAGTAGAGCCTGAGTGTATATGGGCTGATATCTAAAAGCTTCATCTCCCTTCTAAAGTGACCTTTCTTTGGACATTGGTTAGAAGGTGTCTCCCCACTATTGATATGCTCCAAGTTCATGGTATGATTCTTCCAAACGTGTGCTCTCTATGCATGCAATATGTTGAGAGTGTGGAACATATTTTCCTCCATTGCCCCTTCGTGAAGGAGATTTGGGATACATTTTTGAAAGAAATTGGGCTCTCTTGGGTTTTTTTCTAATAGGATTGATTTGATGCTCACCTCTTGGAGGATTGGAAAGACATCCAACAAAGGAAGAATTCTATAGAATCTTGTTTGTCCGGCAGTGTGCTACCTTGTTTGGCTTGAGTGTAACAATAGGGTGTTCGAAGATAGTATGGAACCAGCTTATAATGTCTTCCGCAACGCTAATGAACTTTCTTGTGTTTGGGGGCTCAATTGGAACTAGCTAAGGGATTACTCAGTGGCAAACACCGTTAGGGATTGGGGTTTGCTCTTCCATTGTAGATAGTATTTTGTTGTTGTGTTGGCTTGTAGTCTTTGGGGACTCCTCATCCATTTTCTCTCTTTTATGAAATTTTACTTATCAAAAAAAGAAAAAATTATTAACCTTTCTGACGGTCATACCAACTGTCATTGTGGTGATCACTTTTTTCAACTTTTTACAATATTTTCTATATTACACACAATAAAATAATAAAATATTTTCTCTGGAGGAGGGACAAAGAGGAAGGTGGGCTTCATTTGGTGGCATGGGTTAGGGTTTGCATTCCTAAAGAGAAGGGGGGGTTGGAATTTGGAGACTCTGTAGTATGAATCAGGCTCTGCTATGTAAATGACTTTGGAGATTTGAGGAGAATGGTGGGAGTTTGTGGAGGAATGTGGTGATTGCCAAGCATGCAGCTCACGATGATTGGACTTCGTTTGTCTCTAGGGGGACTCTTGGCTGTGGGCCTTGGAGGGGTATTTTGAAGCTTCTTCCTTTGTTCAGTCGTGGGGTTGCCTATGAGGTTGGTGATGGGCACCGCATCAAGTTTTGGGCCAACGTGTGGTGCGGAGAGTGGCCTTTGAAAGAGGTGCATCCAAAGATTTATGCAATGACTAGGGATCCTAGTTCATATGTGGCTTCGAATTTGTCATTTCAAGGGGAGGAAGTGGTTTGGGAGCCGAGACTTAGGCGTGTAGCTTTTGATTGGGAGATTTCAAAGCTGATCGAGTTGTTGAATCAGTTTCAGGAGGTTCAGATCAACATTGGCCGAGTGGATCGATGGGTGTGGAAGAATGGATTAGAGGGTGTTTTATCGGTTAGATCCTATCATGAGCATGTGGCCGATGGGCGGCAGGTGCCTGGTCCTTGGAAGGACGTCTAATATAGTGCTGTTCTCGTAAAGGTGCAATTCTTTTTTGTGGACAGCAACTTTGAACAATTTTTCCACTATGGATATGCTGCAACGCAAATGATTGGTTCTCCTTAGTGTGTGTCTTCTCTGCTATCAGGAGGCAGAGTTGACATCCCATCTACTGATCCATTGTCGCTACTCGTGGGAAGTTTGGGGGGGGGCATCGCGAGAGATTTTGGTGCCATTTTTATAGCCCCTTCGTCCTTGTTTGACTTGTTTAAGGGATGGAGGATTCTCGCTTTCACTCCCAAAGGGAGAAGCATTTGGAGGCTGGTGCCTGCAATGGTGTGTTGGTCGATTTGGTGGGAGCGGAACAATTGAGACTTTAGATCCTATTCCGAACCTTCTTACCAGGTGCATCAGAGAGCCAAAGAGTTAATTATTTTTTGGACTAGGTGGTGCAAAGGTTATGAGGGTATTCCCATTGGAGCCCTTGTTAGGGACTGGGACAACATAGTTGGTTCTAGTTATGGTGGGTCTATGTAGTCTGTAGCCCTTGTTCCCCCCTGCTTGTGGGCTTTTGTTTTTTTTTTTTTCCTTGCTGTTTTTGTTTGGAGATTTCGCATCCCCCTCTTCCTTTTTTCTCCTTTAGCAATAATTTTTTTTCCCATAAAAAAAAAATGGTATAATGGCGGTCGTAACATCAACAATGGTTAGCAACTGCCATTACTTTCCTGTGTCATTTTATAACATAACATAATTATTATAAGCCTAGGACAATTATAAAGCTGTTATTAACAGTTATAATGACTTTTCTAAAAACCATGGTTGGTATGGGCTTAGGCTGTGTCAAAGTTGGAGTTCATTTGTTTTTTAGGGTTTTTAAACTTTAGGTGATGCAGACCATTTACCATTGATATTTTTCTTATGATGGGTTTTTTTTTTCCTGGCATTTGCTTATGTTTCAAATTCCAATTTGCATTTCCCTGGCATATGTTCATGTTTCAATTGCAATTTGCATCTCCCAGAGTGAGCTGAAGTCACTTGTGGAAGGGGATTTGGTAATGCCATAAAATGGAGAAGTGTGTGTGAGAAGCGGGACTTGTGGATTATTACATATCACTAGAGAGGTTCGATTTGTTGCACTCTTCTTTAATAACTTGTTCTGGTGCATAGCAAGGGATGTGAATGATATGGTGGATGGTGTGTAGCTATGGGTGGGGTTAGTAGTGGTACTATGTATTGAAGCACATCTCTGCTATAATGAAGTTTTATTTTTTGGACCATGGTCCCCTCTTTTTCTTCTGCAATATTTTGCATTTTTGATACCCATTTTAGTAGATACACTATGTCAACAATAAGACAGAAATGCATGTCCTAAACCAGAAGCTATTTGATGTAGAATTGACTAGATTCTGCACTAGAATATTTGGGCTTTAAGCCTCTAATCAAACAGCAGTCAATTAGGGTTTAATATGCTAAAATAAAAGGGGAATTTTGGTACCTAGAATCTTAGGAGTCAGGTTCAGATGGAAAAGATAAAGAGTGGTTTTAGGTCTGGTTTACTGAAATACAGAAAATTGTATAGGCTGTTAGGGTCTAGTGTATGGAAACTAAGGTTTTAAGAGGGATATAGGTTTTCTTTGCATCTGTTGTATAGCTTCTTCCTAGTGTTTTCTGCCGGCCTTGGGCTGCCTTTTGTCTTTTCTGGGTTGGGGATAACTCATCCCCTTCTTTTGCTCATAATACATTACATTTTCTTATCAAAAAAAAAAAAAAAAAAAAAAAAAAAAAAAAAAAAAAGAAAAAGAAAAAAGAAAAATCCGTAGGTAGTTGGCTAATAAAGGCTATGGTTGATTAGGGTTGAAACTAGGGTTTGTGTGAAGATTGGGAAGCAATATGGATGATTGAATAATGATTGTGGGCTACTTTAGTGGAAGACTATTAGAGATAACACAGAAGGAGTAGAAGGAAGATGATGATGAAGAAAGAAGTAGAAGATTTAGAAGAGAAGAACATAGATATGTTGTGAACAGTAATGCGTGAACAGAGTCATTCATGAATAAAAACTTTGTGAGAGTAACTCGTGGATGGTACTTTTGATGAAGAATATAGAAGAAGAAGAAAAGAGAAAGTGAAGAACTTAGGAATTCACACCTAGATTTTCAATGCAATCATACCTTGGCTAGGAGTTGTTCACGCATCCAAGAGCTTTGGCCAATTTTTATAAATAATTCATCACTCAAAATAATGAAATACATGATTACATAGCCTGTTGGATGTCCAAGCTTCTTTTTATTCCTAGTTTGGACCCTAATTAGCAAGTTTGATTTGGACCCTAATTAACAAGTTAGAAAAATCAAACTAGTAACCAAACAAGAGTTAAATCCAAACAGAATCAAACCAGCCAAAATTTGACCCAAAAGCATAAAAAAGGATCAGGTACATGTTTCGACCAGACCCAAATACCGATGTAACAAAATTACCAAAATTCCATTATTAGCCAAAACATAAAAATCATCCAACATCTATCATAATGAAATTAAAGCATTAAATCAACTAAAACAAGATTTCTAAACACCATTGTAACTTTGTCAAATTATAATTGGGGCTGCTTTAAATCTTCTTTGATAGGTTTTAAGGTGTTGAGTCTGATACCCCATCACTTTCTCATTTGGATTAAAAATTGTCATTTTGGTTTCATGTCTGGTGTAATAGAATTATAGTTAGGCCTTAGATTATGTATAGTTGAAACTTTTGTGTCCCTTGCAAAGATTGGAAGTTTTTGAAATCTTGATGGTTCCTTGTCTTTCAGAGTTTACTTGCTTTCAGCTCTTACTTTCTCATTGCTTGCAGGGAAGATGCTTGGGCAAATACTTGTTACCAAACAGACTGGACCACAAGGGAAAATCGTGAGCAAGGTTAGGTTTTTTTATATTTTTAAATCTGTTATATTATATAACTTATTTTAATTATCTTTATCATAACTTATTTAGATATCTTTAGACTCCCTTAAACCTCTACATGATCCTTTGAATTTGAAAAAAATATACTGCAGTGGATCCTGAATTTATTGTTATCTGTATCTTGTTGTTTTGTGATTGATTTATAATAGTTTCTTCTAGCAATATATTATTTAAGTATGGTTCTGGAACCAGATCCTTCATGAGGCATGGTGGCAAGGAGACTGTAAAACTTCTATAAGGGAGAACAAGAACCAGAGGGAAGAAAAATTTGAGAGATCAGTCAACAATGACCAGGGAAAAACCTTTCTGACTAGTTCTTGTTATAGAAATTGAAAATTGAAGAAACATTAGTAGATTTTCTATCCTTATCTTTTAATCTCAACCCTCTATTCTTAACTTAAGCAAAACTAATTTTTATGCACCTAACTAAATATTGATAGAAAAAACAGAGGGTTTGAGTTACTGAGATCGAATGAGTGAGCAGGAGAGTGGAAAGGGGGTGGGGGTTGGGGTGGGGTGGGTATGAAGGGAGAAATGAGAATCTATAATTCCATTATTGCTATCTTTCTTTCTAAGTAACTCCCACCTGCTACTGGTGCAAGAAATTTTTTTTTTTTTTTTTTGAGAGGTAAAATCTGACTTTATTGAAAAAAAGGAAACAAGAGCTACAAAAAGAAAGGGATCACCACGTAGGTGATACCCATAAAAACAACCATAAAGATAAAGAAAAAGAAAAAGGCGAAAGAAAAGGAAAAGCATGCAAGAACCAACGCTCCAAGAGCCCAGCTTGCAACTCTGGACACCATATAGAATGCCACACTTCCTCCTCAAAATCCGAAGACACCACTATCCATTCAAAAAGGATTTTGTAGATAAAAGATACCAGAGCTGATTCCGATCTATACTTGTCCTAAAAAATTCTATTGTTCTTTTCTTTCCATAATCCCCAACAAATTGCCCCCGGAAGAGCACGCCAAATTTGAATACATAATCTATTTATTGAAAGGGTTTAATTTTGAGATTTTAGAAAATGGTTAAATCCCAAAAATCCTGAAAAGGCCTAAACCTTGAATTTTGGAAAATGACCTAAGCCTTGAATTTTTTTGAAAGAACTCTTAAATCTGGAATTTATGGAATCCCTGAAGAGATGAGATGGTTCTTCTAGTGAACACTGAGTTTGTTTTCCTTTCTGTAAAGACAACTAAAATAGTGATTAGTACCCTTTTGAAAGATTATTTAGTTACTTTTCCAACAAGATCAAGATCTTAAGAATCTGATGTGATTTTGGAAAATTACGGCCAAAATATTGGTAGGTATCACTTAAAACCAGGATTTAGTTATTTTAGAGAGTTTTATTTATTTAGAAAGTTCAGTTAAAGTGAGAATTGAAAGATTGACAGGTAAAGTCTATATATATGCTTGTAATCCACAATTTTTTTTTAATAAATGAATGAGATACAAAAAAAAAGTTTATGAATTTGAAGGGTTTTCTTTCTCTCAACGAGTAAGGGTGTTCTTTCTTTCTTCTTTAAGCTTTGATACCTAGCAATTGGGACCTTGGTTGATGATTTCTAAGGGACATGAAGTTGGTGATTTCCTCATAAGGTACTTATTCTTTTCCCTTGTTTGCCTAGACAAGAGACTTGGGTTGGTGATTTTCCAAGATTGAAGGTTTGTGATTTCCTTCAAGATATTTCTTCTTCTTCTTCATATTTTTTATATTTTTATGATTTTCTTGAATCCTCTTGCTAAAGCCCACTTCTTTCTCGTCTTTTCTTGATTTTTATTTTAAGTTTTTGTTCCTTGATCAATCTTCTTACCATCCATACAAGTTTCTTGAAGCTTCTCTTTGATTTCATATAGTTCTTGATCCATCTTCTACATTTTATTTTCTGGTTTCTTGAATTTCAATATTCTACAGTCTGAAAGTTTATATAATTTTATTTATCTAGACTTATCGAAATTGCTTGAAATTTGGTATACATACTCCTCATATATATCATAATCATCCTAAAAATTTTCAGATTTTTCTTACGCATGATTAGGAGTATTTTGGTAATTTTGAGTTTCTGCCCAAAAATTATAGAATTTCCCTTTTTAGGTTTCTTTCTTTTCTTTTTTCCGTCTTTTTTTGTTTTAATTCTTATAACCCCCTCTAATTAAGTTTCTTCTATTTTTCATTAAATCTTGATTAGTTAAAGAATTGTTTAAAATTCAATTTTTGGTTCTTTAACTTTATTCTTGCCATCATTCTACATCAACTTTGGTATCATCTCTATTGTGTTGCATCTGGAAGCTTATTCCATTCCGTTTCCCAAAGTAGTGGGAAGCTCGGTGAAGCAAGTGATAGTTATCTAATGAGTGGAAGCCTCTGGAGAAGCGAGTAAGAAGCAATCCAAGAAACAACAACAACAACAACAGATAGCCTTATCCCAACTATTTGGGGTTGGCTACATGAATCCTGTTCCGCCATTTTGCTCTGTTTAAGGTTATATCTGCCTTTAAATGACAAGCTACCATGTCCCTCTTTATTACTTCAACCCAGGTTAATTTTGGCCTTGTTCTAGTCCTTCTAGCGCCTTTAACCTGCTTTGTCTCACTCCTCCTCATTGGTGTAGTCATTGGTCTTTGTTGCATATGCCCAAACCATTTTAATCGACTTTCCGTCATTTTATCACATATTGGTGTCACCTAAGCTCCCACGAATGGATTCATTCCTAATTCTATTCTTTCTAGTCTTGCCACTCATCCATTTCAACATCCTCATTTCAGTTATGTTCATTTTATATACGTGTTGTTTATTGGCTTCCCAACGTTCTGCTCCATAAAGCATGGCTGGTTTTATAGTTATCTTATTAAATTTTCCCTTCAATTTTAGTGTTATTTGTTTATCACACAATACTCCAGAAACACCTCTCCACTTCAACCATCCCATTCTAATTCTACGAGTCACATCATCTAGAATATCTCCCTTTTTGTGCGTGATTGAACCAAGATAATGGAAATGGTCACTCCAAGGTATCTTTTGGTTATCAATTCTAACTACTCCCTCATTTCTACTCCTAGTTTGGCTAAACTTGCATTGCATATATTCTGTTTTAGTTATCCTAAAACCATTTGATTCTAAAACATCCCTCCATAGTTCTAGCTTGGCATTTACCCCCTCTTTAGTCTCATCAATCAACATAACATCATAAACAAATAGCATACATCATGACACTTCCTCCTGTATATGCCTAGTCAACTCATCCATCACTAAGGCAAAAATGTATGGATTCATTTGATGACCCTTGGTGCATGCCTATTGTGATCGCAAACTCACTTGTCTCTCCCCCGGTTGTCCTAACACTAGTTATCACTTCATCATACATATCCTTTACTATGTCAATATATCTACTTTGGACCCCTTTTCTTATCTAAAACCCACCAAATGATCTCTCTTGGTACTCTATCATATGCCTTTGTCAATAAAGACCATGTGAAGATTTTTCTTCTCTTTAAATTTTTTCCATCAGTTGCCGAAGCAGGAAAATAGCTTTAATTGTTGATCTTCTAGGCATAAATCCAAATTGATTTTTAGACACTCTAGTTTCATGTCTTAGACGATATTCAATCACTCTTTTCCGTAGTTTCATTGTATGGCTCATAAGTTTGGTCCCACGATAATTGGTGCAATTTTGAATATCCCCCTTGTTCTTGTATATAAGGACCACAATACTTTTCCTCCATTCATCCCGTAGTTTTTTAGTTCTAATGATCTTGTTAAAAAGTTTAGTTAACCATGATAAGCCATAGTCTCCCATACATTTTCAGACCTCAATTGGAATACTGTTTGGTCCTAATGCCTTTCCTATATTCATTCTCTTCAAATCCTCTTTAACTTCTGTCACTCTAATCTTATGAAGATATCTATGATCTCTAATTTTCTCTACTCTACCAATTCCTAAACCTACATTTCCTACATGATCCTCATTTAATAGTTTTTGAAAATAACTCCTCCACCTTTCTTTAATCTCTTCGTCTTTTACTAAGCCTCTTTGATCATCACTTTTAATGCATTTAACTTGGTCTAGGTCTCTAGATTTTCTCTCTTATTCTTGCAAGTTTATATACACCCATCTCACCCTCTTTAGTACCTAGCTTATGATAAAGTTCATTGTATGCCTTGAATATTGTATTTTATTTAATATAAATCCTATACTGTTAGTATTAAATAAAATATTATCTATGAGATTTAGTAATGATTTTGTAAAAAAAAAATATATATATTTAGAATTGAATTTATTGTCTATATTATTTTATTCTCATCCAATAAAAAAGATTCAAATGCGAAGGTTTTTATACAAGGTCTTCTATAGTTTGACTCTTAAGATGTAAGTTATCTACAAAAAATCTTGTGTATGGTAAAATCTAAGGTATGGTTGGCCATACTAGTAACAAATGGTTTGCATATCGATTTATATATCATGATTCTTTATAGTTACATAATATAGATTTTAGGTTTTTTGTACTTTCTTAAAGTTTATTCACTTTATTGTATTGTAGTTGAAATTATTGATTATAATTTATAGTCATTTACTTTATTATCGTTTTTAGCTTCTCACTTCTCAACTTCCAAAGATTTATTGAGCCTCGCTTCCCACTTCTTGCTTTCCCATTGCTTCTCTCTTTCACTCCTTGCTTTGGTAACTATGGCTTTGTCACATCTTAAGACCCACAAGCCTTGTATTTATCCTTGTTGTTTTCCCAGCAAAACCCCTATTTAATCCCTATTATTTGAAAACTAGTCCAAGTCAGATTAAGAAACCTATAAACCCTACTAATACACCCTAGCTTACCTTACAGTTTGATGCAGCACAATAGAGATGATACCAAAGTTGATGTAAAATAATAGCCAAGAATATCAATAAAAACCAAAGTAATGTAGTGGAAATAAGAAAAGAATAAAAAAAGACAAGATAAAGACCTGATTTGAATCTTTTCCAAACCCAAAACAGGGGATCTTGCCTTCATTAAGCTCGTATAAACCCAAGGAATCCACCTTTGGAGAAAACCACTCCTATTTTTTAGACTTCATAAAGGAAGAACACACTTGCCAAGAGCTAGAAAAAAAAAAAATTATTCATCAATTTCATTCATTCATTGTAACATTATGGAGAGGGGTTGCTTTTAAATAGGCTTACAACCTTGAACAATTAAAAACTTGCTAAAATTGGAAACTTCCTAAAATCCTAAACTTGCTACCCAAGTTTTCTAAAACATAAAACTAAAATACTCATTTTCATAAAATCAAAACAACTAAAACTTAAAACTTTAAAAAAAAAAAATACTATTATTGTTTTTATTAGCACTCCCTTGATAATTTGGTCATAACTTTTCCAAATCACATCAGATTTACACAATCTTGGTCTTGTTAGAAAGGTAACCGAATAACCTATCTAAAAATATCAAAATCAAGCAAAAAAAGGCAAGTTTTTTTCTTCTGGAAAAGTGGACTAAATACCAAAAACGGGATTACTCTAAAAACCACAACCAAAATCTTAGCACTATTGACCTTATTACATGGACACCAAAAATAAATGTTAGCCCCCTATAAGATCCATGCTAAACCACATAACATTGCATCGTCAATAAATCGCTCCATGCGCAAACCCCACCAAGGCCGAGTGTGGGCCCCACCTTGCCCCCATCTCCTCATCACAATTAGCCCAGATTTTGAACTCATAGCCTTCACCCAAAATCCATTGCTGATATATATCCTCCTCTGAATGTTTACCCTGAGAGGAACTATTAACATTGATTGCGTGTGACTCCCTTGGGACACCATTTGCATAATCACCCATCTCTTTAAGTGTTCTTTAAAGTGTGCTGCATCAATTTTGGTATCAAAGCCAGGTTCCAATTGGCTCCATTCCAGCTAGGATCATCGGAACCTTTAGTGAGTTATTCTTTAAATGGTACCAGATAAAGTTCAGACTTAATAGGTTGTTTTCTAATTTCTAAAGAAGGATACTTTATTGTCATACTTGCTGCAATCTCAGTCCAACAAACTATGTTGGATTTTGTGTTGATTCTTACTACCATAGGTGTTCTTCTGTAACACCTGATTTGCTACTGAAGAAAACCACTCAAAACTGATAAGTATCACACTCAAGATACTACCACTATTGCTGATTCGAAAGCACCTTGAAAAGTTATAATCTGTGAGTTTCAGACCTACTATCATATGCTCCCCTGTGTGACCACCTGTGATAGAAACAATAAAGATTTGGGCCACTGAATGAAAACCTAAAGTCTGAGAGTTCTTCTTGCAGCATCCAAGCTCATGCTATTAATTGATTTCTGCTGAAAATACTCCTGTGTATGATGCGGACAAAATTATGCGACTTATGTATGTGCCACCACACAAGAAAGCAAGGTTCAAGTCTTGTGTTATGAATGTGTTGTTTTAACTATTTAAGGGGTGGATTATTTTTGTAATAAGGTCAATAGTGTCATCGTTAGTTTAGGTTATTGGGGTTTTTAGTTGTAATACCGTTTTTCACTTTGGACCAAATTTTTCTATAGCCAAAACTTAACTTTTTGGCTTGATTTTGGTGTCATTAGATAGTTTATTCAGTTACCTTTCTAACGGGACCAAGATTGCGCAAATCCAGGGTGATTTGGGAAAGTTCTGACCAAATTACTAAGGGGGGTGTCAATAAAAATGGGAATAATGTTTTTTTTTTTAGAAATTCTTAAGTTTTAGTAGTTTTAATTTTGGGAAAGTAAGTTTTTAGAAAGTATTTATGTTTTAGAAAACTTGGCTAGCAAATTTAGGATTTTAAGAAGCTTCGAATTTTAGTAAGTTTTAATTGTTTAAGGTTGTAAATCTATTTAAAGGCAACCCCTCCCCCATAATTTTATAGTGAAGAATAAACAAGTTTTTAAAGATTTGGATGTTCCTAAGGTGCGGTTGTAGCCATGTTCTCCTCTCCAAGGGTTCATACCATCTCCTAGGCTCCCATTTTCTCTCCATGTGAGTTGTAGCACCCTAGTGCATATGTGGGTACCTCTCACCCTCCCTCTCTCTCACGGTTTCACCTCTTTTCCCCCAAGTATATTTCTCACTTAGTTTATTATTCCGTTCTCTCTCGTTCCATTCTTTTTTTTTTATTCTTATTCTTCTTCTCCTTCTTCCCCCTCTTGAAACCTCCATTAAATGACCTTTAAGTTTATGAAATTTTGCAATTTTCTCTATCAAAACTTATCTGAATTTCATAAAATTTTAATTGTAGATCCCTGGAACATATCAAAAACGGCCGTAAAATTTCAGATTTTCCTGATGCGTCAGAGGTGCATTTTGGTAATTTTTGGAATTTTTGTTCAAAATTACAAAAAACCATTTTTCGGCTCTTTCCTTCTATTTTCTCAACTTTTTCTGTTCTTTCTCATCATAACCTCTCTCCTTAAATTCTATTCTCTGATTTCTTGGCTATTTGAGAATATAAATTCATTTCTTGATTTATTTTGCTTCAGCACCTTTATTTCAATTTATTTGAGGGCCTTGGAATTATTCTACAACAATTTTTTTGGCATCTTCCCCTTGTACTGCATCAGTGTAGCTTCTTGCTGTTGTGTTAACCAGACTTGAAGGCAGTCTTTTATCACTAATCATGTACCTACCACAGCCTCAGATCACACCATACAGCCATGTGATTAATTTCGATTGATGTTATTTCATCAAGGAGACTTCTGTTGATGTGTGTGTTGAACTGTGGATTGCATAAACTGAAAGTATACTACTAAGAAGCCTTAGGTACTACTGGTGATGAGAATCTGACCAAAAAATTTTCCAGTGCTTGAAGAGCCAAGTGATATTTAGAGACGAGTGCTGCTGATTTGATCATCTGTTTGCCCACCTGAAAGTATTCCATCGAGCAGCCTTCATCATTGAATCTGGTGCTGATCTGACAAAAGATCCTTCTAGAGCTGGCCTGATTTTCTGAGGGTGTCCAAAGCCTCATCAGTTGAGCTGCAGGAATTTATTATTGAAGGCTGATTTGAAACCATGCTTGTACTGGTTGCTGGTCTGATTTTGAGTACAGGTTAGATCATTGAATTAGTTCTGTTTCTCTATTGCTGCCTTCATTAGATTTTGAACCCATCTACTGTTTGGCTATTGTCCTCAACCCGACTACCCACCCACAAACTTAATACTTTACTATTGTTTTACTACAGTTCCCTCTGTTATTCTTGTGTCATTCCCTAATAAACACCATAAACCCACAGTGGACACTTTCTGTTTTCCCTCAAATTAGAACCCAGAAGTACCCTGTAATCTTGCTGTTTTGGCCATACCCAAATCTCAATAACCACATCTATTAGCCTAACACAGCCCATCAAAATCCTTCACAGCTTGGCTAGTACTTTGTTATGGTCCACCAGTTGTTTAACCTCAGATAATAGTTTTTCCAAGGGTGGTGCTGCATCAATTTTATGGTCCACATTAATCAGCCTTGCTTTAATTCCTTGGTTGATAATTGGAGTTATGTGCTGATTAGGAGTATCCTTACTTGCTGGACTGACAGCTCATGGTACTGATTTAAAGAATGCCTACCTGTTGTTCTGAGTACTTCTAAATTCTCAACCCTTTTACACTGGTCTCTTCCCATCATGGGAGCCTATATGTTTTTGTCTAATTTCCTAGGAGCATACGTACAACAGCTTAGATATCGATATGAAGAGTCACTTAGAGCTGAATTACATTAGATTCAGATTGATATAGATGACATTGAGTGGGATAGAAGACATGGGTACAATATTGATCTTAGAGAGCTATTTGTTCTCAAGAACAAGTGAAATCTTCTCCTCACTACGATTCAGGATATTGAATATGATAAGAGTCTTATGGTTAGGGATGAAAAGAGAAAGTGTGATGACATTACCAAGAACACATAACATATATCCACTACATTTGATAACTTTCAGGAAAGTATGAAAAAGATGCAAGCAATCCTTAATGAGATCCAACTTCATATTCAAAAGAAGCGTCAGGAAGTTGTCGACTCCAAACCTACTATTGTGGAACATGAAGATGAACCATCAAATGTGAAAAAAAAATCCGAGGTGGAAGTTCAGGAAAGGGAAGACGTAGCCAAAGCTGAAGATATTAATGTGACTGAGGCTGATGCGACTAGTGATGAGCAATTTGATGAGCTATTGGAGATTATAGATAATTGCCACCTTGCTGCCCCAGTTTGTGACTAGTTAGTTGAGAAGCAAGTGTTAGATGGACGAGATTCAGCCTATTTTGATGGCTATGCCAATTCATGAACAAATGGTGTTTCCAGACATTGTGGATCTAGTTCCTATTCAACCATATGTGCATTACGAGACTTTTCCACTCCTAGTTATTTTTTAGGAGACAACTAGCTACTTCTATGAGATCTTTCCTATATCAAATGTTTTTAAGATGACGGGGTTACATCATAATCTAATTATTGGAGGATATGGTTTGTGGTTGCTTAGTTCGAATTCTCTAAGCATGCTGATTATTTACCTCTATAAAACTCGAGGTCGAGTTTTTTTTAATGGGGGGAGGGGGGTTGATATGGACATCGGAGCTAAGTGGGGCCCACACATGGCCTTAGTAGGGTCCACTCATGAAAGCACACAAAAAGTCACATGGAGGAACACATGATAGAGTCTTTGATTTAGTTTTGAGTCCTTATTATAGTCTTTTATCATGTTATTTCATGTTTTATGAAGTATTAGAATTTAGGATACATTGGGGATTATTATTTTTGTTTTTGGGGTATATTTGTAAGCACCTCTCACAAGAAAAATAGGGTTGGTCAACTACTTCATTTGAACCCCATGATTTGGGCAGTTTTTTGTAGGTTTGTTTTTAGAAAGTGGGATTTAGGAAGTCCACTCACATGAGTATGAGGTTAGTTTCTATTTTATTTTTGTTTTGCTTCTTTAAAAGGGGAAGGATACCTATTGTAATCATATGTTACAAGGAATAAAGGATTTTATTATGGGTTTTCTTCTCTTCCATGAGCAGAATTCTTTCTTCTTCAAGTTTCATGCCTTGGCTTGAAGATCTTGGTTGGTGATTTCCAAGATCAAGGGGTAGGGGATTACTCCTAAGGTATGTCATGTCTTCTTCTTCTTCTTTTCCCTCTTTTTTCTATTTCTTTTATTTCCTTCTTGTTCTCTGGTTTGACACCACTAACAAACCAGCCAATTTCATCACGAATCCATCTTGATGGATGTTCTTGATTCCTCAAACCTGAAACCCATGTTTCCCACCATATCCGTTAATTTCACTTCAATTTCTTCATTCCAAACCAACCGTACAGGTCTGAAACCCATTCCCTGAGTTTTTTTCTTCTTTCTTCTATTTCTTTTTTGCTTTGTTCTGTTTTGTTTATTTGCCACCCAACCTGATGTATAACATCTTTTCTAATCACCCTTTAAATTCCTCCATGAGACTTAATCTCCCTTGCTTCTATGGCTGTCGTCCAGACCACTAAGCCATTCTCTGTTGAGCTCCACCATTAAAACCCTTTTATCCCAATCTCAAAATCAGTCAGCCATCCCAACAATCATTCCCTGTTTGAACTCTGCTGGATTCCAATCAGTCCCCTATTAAACATATGTTTTGTCACATCTTAAGACCCACAAACCTTGTATTTATCCATGTTGTTTTCCCAGCACAGCCCCTATTTAATCCCTACTGTCCACCTACTGTTTGGAAACTAGCCTGAGCCAGATTAAGAACCTATAAACCTTGCTGATACACCTCAGCTTTCCTTACAGTTAGCCCAGATTTTGAACTCATAGCCTTCACCCGAAATCCATTGCTGATACATGTCCTCTTCTCTGAATGTTTTCCCTAAGAGGAACTATTAACATTGACTGTGTGTGACTCCCTTGGGACTCCATTTGCATAATCACCCATCTCTTTAAGTGTTCCTTGAAGTGTGCTGCATCATCAGGCCTGGTATAGCAGAATATAATGAGAAACTCATATTTGACTCAGCCGCAAGAATAATAAGCAGTCACATATAAAATCTATGATGGGAGATCAAAGAAATATCCCTACCGTAATCTGATTCAATGAGGGATGTAATCAAAGACTACTGCAAGATAAAACTACAGAAATCCAATGACTTCAACCCACAAATTAAAGAGAAGATCGAGATTATGGTTTCTTG
This sequence comes from Platanus orientalis, assembly GCA_025762735.1. Lineage (NCBI taxonomy): Eukaryota > Viridiplantae > Streptophyta > Magnoliopsida > Proteales > Platanaceae > Platanus > Platanus orientalis. The sequence goes on from JAOXJP010247949.1 coordinate 19,966, forward strand.
CTGGGGAAAACAGTAAGGATCAATAGATAGGGTTGCTGCAGGTAAAGGTATATGGTTTCTAGTGTTTCTTGGAAGAGAAACAGTGAAGGAAGATGGGAAAGGATGAGTTACAGGTATAGGATCAAAAAGGCTCTTCAAGAAAGAATCTTTATTAGTTCTTGAAGATTCTTGAGTGCAGAGAAAAAAACAGCAGGTAATAGAGAAAATAAAGAAGAAGAAAAAGAAAGAAGGATAAGAGATTATCTGGCTTCTTAGAATGGAAAACCCTACCATTCAAGATCCAACTCTAAGTATCCCACTTAGTGTAACATGGAATCTCACCATGGGGAAGACAACCAAGTTGTAGGTTGGTTTCAGCCGTGGACTTGAAACAAATCAATCTTTATTCAAATAACATCATAATAGCAATAGTTGTCGTGGGTTACTTATAACCCTTACAAAACTCCCAATCGACTATAACTTTGAATCCCTATTTGACTCCACCTCCCAAAGTATTCATAATTACAAACCTTACCTTTAAAAAACTTTTATTAACAGTAAAAGACATCCTAATCTAAAATTCTTTTAAAATACTTCAACTAAATTAAAATTCCTAAAGATAATGTAGACATTATCCCTAAAAATCCTAAACCAACTCAAACTCTAATATGATTATCTAATCTTTATTACATTTTAATTTAAAATAAAATACTAAAATAGAAACCCATAATGACCCTAATCACTTTACACGACCAACATTTCTCAACCACCATATACTCCAGTCGTGAGGCCCATGTGAGACCCACCCACATGTCATGTGGGGCCCACGTGAGACTCCAAATCCTCATCAAAGACATGAAGGAGGTGGCGGCAAATATACTTCACGAGATCTGATCCAGCTCTCTCAAATCAGCTTCAAATCGAACAGGATCACTTCCCACTGAATCAGCACCAAAAAACGATCAATCCATCTCCAGCAATCCTCCTCAAACACCTCTTACCAGATCAGATCAATCAGATGTTCAGAAATTGGGGTTTTCAATTTTTTGGACAAATCTGTTCAAAAAACATGTTTAGAGGGATAAAAAAAATTCTATAAAATTGATCATAAATACCGATAAATCATCACAAACCAAACCAACCTCTCACACATGTACGGATCTATTAACGATCTGATGTCAGCCCTAGTTTTCAAACCCTGTTGTACTGTCTTTAACACTAATCGATTCCCCTTGGCTTTGATATCAAGTTGAATTCTAGATTAGGGTTTAATGGGAGAAGAAGAAAGAGAATAGAATAAAGAAGAATATGGAGGAGGAGAAGAAAAGAGAAAATCGTGTAGAGGGGAAATCATGTGTAAAGGTCAAGCTATATTATACACTATAGTATAACCTATGTATCTCTACACAATAAATCTTATTTATATGAAAGAGGTCAAGCTATATTATACACTATAGTATAACCTATGTATATGACTATATACCCCCAATACATGTATAATATTAATATACTAACATATTAGGGATATTGTCATTGTGCCAACAATTGATATCAAAGATTTTGGTTCGTGCTTGAGAGGAAGAGGAAGAAATCAGTGAGTAAACATATTTTTTTCTTCAAATAATTACTTTCAAAATTTTTAATGTTGATTCACGATGACAATAAAGGCTTCCATCAATCAATTCTCTATGGAGTAATTTGATAGAAAGGGTAGTTTCACTCTAGTAAAGAATTGGCGAAGAATTTATTAGGACAATAGGGTTTATATAAGGCATTGCTGGGAAAGAAAGACGTAGAGATGAGGGTAGACAACACAATTCGTCTCTGTCTTGTGGATATCATATTGTTTAATGTTATGGATGGGGATTTAACATTGGTTTTATAGAGAAATGGGAGAAACTCTACATGGGAAAGAATCTGACCAACAAGTTATATCATAAGTGGAAATTGTATCTGCTGAAAATGGAGGATGGTGTGAAACTATTGGAACAGTTAAATGTGTTCAACCAGCTCTTGAATCAACTGCACAAGTTGATGTTAAGATGAAGGAAGAAGACAAGACCCTTTTGCTTCTTACCCTGCTTCCTAATTCTTACAACAACTTCGTGACAACATTACTATTGGGGAAAGATATAATAAGCCTAGAGAATGTCACAGCATCGCTTCTATCTAATGAGATTAAGAGAAGATCATATCTTGAAGGAGGTTAACAACTGAAGCTATTTTCTTGCTTCGGCAATTGATGAAAAAGTATAGAGAAAAGAAAAAAGATCTTCACATGATCTTTATTGACCTAGAAAAGGCATATGATAGAATACCAAGAGAAATCATTTGGTGGGTTTTGGATAAAAAAGGGGTCCCAAGTAGATATATTGACATAGTTAAGGATATGTATGATGGAGC
>JAOXJP010247967.1:0-22346 GCA_025762735.1 Platanus orientalis
TTAAAGCTATTAAACCCTGAAATGGGTCTAGGTTCAACCTAGTTTAACGGTTGTGGTGGAGGCCACTCCCTCCCCTTAGATAAAGGTCCTTACCTTCTTCTTCTTCATCTTTATTTTTGTTGTTATCAACTGTTTTCACAATTTTATTGTGCTGAAGAACTGAAGTTCCAAGAGAAGATTGACCTCCTTCATCTCATTGTGGGATTTGGGAATCAAACCATCTTTTCTAGAGCCTCACAACTGCTGGACGACATTTCCTGAAGTGATAAATTGCTCCAAAAGACTCCCCTGAAAGTGCTACAGCAGGGGTCCTAATAGCTTGACATGAAACAGGGTGTTCAAGCCAATTTGAGAGTTTGACTACTGTATTCTTCAGGGCCGAAACTGTTGAGATTTGGAATCTCTAGATGATGCATGATACCTGGACAATTCTACTGAGAGTAATAGGCAGCACCAACAGTCCACAAATATGAAGTCTTGCTTCAGATTTCACAGGCTAGGCGTCGAAGGCTGATGGAATAGGTTTCAGATGAGATCAGTTCCCAACTCCTAAATCTTAGGAACTGAGCAGAGATAATTTAAGGGGATATTGTTAGGTCTTGTACGACCCTAAGACAGTCAATACCAGCCTCTAAATTTTAGGAGTGATCAAGATATGCCACTTTCCATGAATTCCAGGCGTTAAACAGGGATAAAAACCATCTCGGAAGATTTGAATTTTAACTCCTATTTACTAGGAGTTTGGATTTGAAATTTTTTTTGGAATATTTTAACCCAGGTGCGATCCTACAGAAGTCCACAATCATCCGGAAGTTGCACTGTTGAGGGAGATCCAATCTCTGGTAAATAGAGGCTGGCAGAACTACTCAAACAGGGGCTGGATTTTTTGAACACCTCAAACTCTTCCTCATTGCTCTCTTTTGAGATGGATCCCTATCTAGTCCCTCCATAAAAGATCAAAGCCAAGGGATTGCAGCGAATCCAAGGTATTTTGTCCTCTTTATTTGCCCTCTTTCGAATCCCATTTGTAGTGGCTATTGGTGATTATGTGTGTGGCTGTTGACTGTTACCATACTGTTAGCACTTGTGCTTTCTCAGTGAAATCTGATTTACATCAATCCTAAACCCATTCTAAATATAGTTTGATGATTCCCTAAGAGCTGTCCTATGTTTCCATGGACTTAATTTTGAATTTTCATGACTTCCTATAGACTTTAATACACTGGCACTCAAACTGAAATAATTTTCCAGCAACCTAGCAAGTTTTGGATCTCTAATTTAATCCTATATTCCTCTCACAATGATGGGTTTAATAGTGTTCAATATTTTGTAGCTTTGAATTCTTAATATGCATATTGAACTTAACTGAGAATTCACTTGATGTCATGTGTGGTTGTGCAAGTAGGAATTTTGTTTTTGTCTCTTCATTACTCTAATAAATTTTATTCCTAATCTCCCTAAACACACACACACCCACTAACCTACATGCATGTTGCATCAAGGGATAGTGTGGATTCTTTTTGGAGCTGAATTCTTTATGTTTAGTTAGTCTTAGATAGCATTATCCTTAGATTATCTTTGATTTAAGTGGATTATGTTAGGAGTCCTAATATTTTTGGGATTAGTTTATTTTCAGCAACATTATCTAGTCTTTATGTAATTAGATTAGGAGTCCTTATTTATGTTAAAAAATGTAATTAGTTAAAGACTGTTAGGGAGTCTACAAATTAAAGTTGTAATAGGATTTTTCTAGGGTTGGTCATGGGCTATATAAACTCACCTTACTTTATAACTCACCTTACTTTATATTTTTATGATGAATGATTTGAATAAAGAAAAGTTTCTAGAAAACCCATGGCTGGTGGCTTTCTTCTTCAACCTGCAACTGGTTGACCATGGTCGGACTCTATGGATTCTCTAAGTGGGTCTCTTAGAGCTGGACTAGAGTGGTGGGACTCCTCTGATTCAGCACAATAGAAGGATACCCAAAGTTGATGTGTGGTATTGCCAAATATCTCAAAAAAATCCTCAAATTAGTAAAGGAAGCAAGAACACGATTTAATCTACCGGAATTAATCTTTAAATCACACAAGCAGCCAATAATATTAAAATTTGAAGAATAGAATGAAGGAAAGGAAGTTAGAAGAGTTAAGGATAGAAAATGGGACAAAAAGAAGAAAGAACCCCATAATTACCAAAATACCCCTACTGATGCATCAGAAAATTACCAAATTTTCAAGGTAGATTCTGGCATAAAATTTCTGGGCAGAACCCCATAATTACCAAAATACCCCTACTGATGCATCAGAAAATTACCAAATTTTCAAGGTAGATTCTGGCATATCTGAGGGTCCTATGGTCAGAATTTTGATAAATTTGGACAATTTTTTATTTGTCAAATCACGAAATTTCAAAAAACTTAAGGTTCTTTAATGGTGGTTCACATAAACCAGTGTGGAATCTTTGATTCTAACTTAGTGAAGAAGAAGGGGAATCAAGTGAAAGATGAGCGAATTTACAGGTGATTAAAACCCAAGAAGAAAAATAAATAAATAAAAGATGACGGCTGCAGGGGACGATTTCACTGGTAGTAGGACTCAGGAAAACTCAAAACTTAAAGAGATAAGGAACTCCAGATTAGTGCATCTTACGACCAGAGTGTATTACAGCAAATTAAATGGAATGCTCAGAATTTAAAGTGGTCCAATTTAGAGAGTATAACCTTAATGAATACTGAACTAAATACCAGAAATAGGATGCAGGATTTGATCAATAAGTCTTCCAGAAAATTCCAACATGTTGAATGTATGCTGTAGATACTTTAAGCTTTCAATCTTTTCAAATATATATGCCTAGAAGTGTTACAGAAATGAATTAAGAGAAGTTTGAAGGAAGCTTTAAGGAGAATGGAGATGACGATAAATGAAGATGAAAGGGGGAATAAGAGTAGACAAGAAAGAGGAATTAGATAATAGAAGTTGTGAAAGACGAGGGGAGAGAAAGAAGGAAAAGAGAGAAGAGAAAGGAGGGGGAGTCGTTAGACATAACCCACGACAAGAGGGGAGAGGGGTAGGGCCCACGGCCACTTGGAGCAACACCCAAATCAAAAAAATTCTTTTGTTTATTTCATTCAACTGTCCAAATCGTGGGGATGGGAGGCCTTTTAAAAGCTTACAACTATTCAAAATTAAAATGTTGCTAAAATAGGAAACTTCTAAAAACTAAATACTTGGAACTCAAGTATTTCTAAAAGCTAGGACTCTTTCTAAAACTAACTTCCTAATATTTTAAACCTACTAAAATATGGGAAAGAAAGAGCTGTCAACCAAGCATGTGGGGCCCCCTTTTGTTGTTGACTTTAAGGTTCCAAAAGATCCGTCTTATATGCTGGACAACCAGCACATGTCATGGGACCCATGGCTAATTTTAAAGTCCACAAAAAGAGGGAAAATAAGTACCTGTCATCCCACACTGCACCTACCCAATAAACTTGGGTTATTTCAGCCTTATTACAAAGACAACCCTCAAATAAAAATTGCAAAAAAACCCCTTAGCAAAATGTCTTATTACAAAACAAACCTCAGCCCCTAAGACACCTAAATAAACCCCATACTATACACATATTGAATATTGCTCTCTGGTGTGGTGGCACATACAAGAATCTCTTTACAATGTCTGCATCATCCTCTCCAAGAGCCAAGTATCTCCTTCTCCTCTTTCTTTCTCTATTTTCTTCTCCTTCTCTTTCTTTTTTCTTTTCTTCTTCTTCTTCTTCATTGATATTTTCTGTTCTTGGTGAATCTCCGATCAAGAAACCAGTAGATCACCATCAAGATACTTTTTTGATCAGTTTTCTTGAACCCACAACTTGTAAACCTGATCCTTCATTAAAGATTTTGTTGCTTTCCAGTGTTCAACCAAGAAAACCCTTCTTTATAACCTGTGGCATACCCATAACCCTTTTCCTTACTGTTTTCCATCCAAGAAACCATAAACCAGGTTTCTACAACCCTGTGACACCTCCAGAAAATCACACCCTTGCTGTTGTGGTTCAAACCCTGAAATATCCATATCCTATCATGCAGCAGTGTGAAAAGTCCCTATTAGTTAATTTGCCCCAGCCCTATTACTTTCTTGATCTCTTGACTGAAACCAGCCCCTGTTCAATCATATTAAACCCACTGTTTTCCCTTAGATCAGTCCATGATTTAGGCCTCAGTTACCCTGCTGTTCCAGTTTTCTGTCCCAGTTCTTAGCTAGAGTAAACTAATTTTTATTAGTCCTAAATCTTGCCAATAGACCTAGTCACGATTGGTATTTCAGCCCTAAATCTGATCTTGATTAACCACTCTTTAATCAGATTTTAAGCCCTACAAATAACCAATATTTCAGACCTAGTTCAGATCTTAGATTTCAATCCTATGAAGTCCACGTTGAACCCTGTTAATTCAACCTATTTAAAGCTTGAATAACCACTGATTTTGAGACCTAAATACTTGCTGATTTCAGCCTTGTTATCCTGAGTCACTTTTGGGCCCATAAACCCGCAGGTTAGCAGCTTTTTACTAGGTTGTCCTGCATCAAGAGTGCCAAATTCAAAAGCCCAAAACTTATCTAGATTTCAGTTGTAAAGCTATTTTTGGTATTTTACATTCAAAATTTTTATTTAGCAATTATTTTTACTTTTGTTGGTTTTTGGTTGATTGAAGGTAAATTTTCTATAAGTCAGTATTAGGGGTTTTATTTATTTTTAAGTAGAATACATTTTATTAATTTCAACAAAAGTGAAAAGTCTTAATTCCGTCACTTTTATCTAGGCCCTATTTTGGGGAGTTAAAACTTACCAATTTGGCTTATTTTTGTGTCATAGAGGTTATTCAGTTACCAATCCAACAAACCTACGATCTTGGGTTTGAATCATCTCCAGTCTGAAATCTGAACGGATTTAATCATGCTAATACCAATCTGTGCGCAACATGATGGATAACAAAGGGTGTTTCCATCAACACATGAGTTAAAGGAGGGTACAATTGTAAATATACAATAAAAATATATACTTATGTTTTTATTAATACACCCTTTGTCAGACATTGTGTCACTTCCTGGACAGAGACTGGCATGTTATCTGTCCATTCAGACCGGAGATGATGTGAAGCCCAAGATCTTTATGCTCGATATGTTTTGGGAAAGTTATGACCAAATTACTGGCAAGATTCAAAAATGACAGATTTGTGTTTTTAAAAGTCTTACTTTAATTAGGAGTCGTTTCTTTAGGTAATTTTCTTATGCTCAAGGTTTGTCTTGGGTTGGTATAAGGGTTTGTTTACAAATATAGAAAAGATAGAGTAGAGAAAAAGACGCATAGAATTTTATGAATGAATGGAATTTTTTTTTTTAAACATTTCAACCATGTGAAATCCTAGGTGATCCTATGTAAGTGTTCTCTCTTCTCTTGAATCCTTCTTGTTTCTTCTTCCTCTTTCTTCGTATTCTCCAATCTTTTTCTTCTTTCTTGATCTTATTTCTTCTTCTTCGTAAGTTATATTCAACCCACCACTGTTCCTTGTAGTTTAGTCTTAAAATTCCTTAAATCCCTGGGCTGTCCTACATCACTATGGTTCTTGTAACTATTGAGAGATGGGCATTATAGAACCCAATGGATGCATTTATGATGCGAACATTATGCCTCGGGGGCGCACCTTTCAGGTGTATCAGAGGAGGAGGAGAAGGAGGAGCCCTATGTTATGGTTTGAGTAGCGGGTCCCACTTCTTTGGACATGTGGCAGACCATGGAAAGCCACTTCATTTTCATTTTATTGTTTTACTAGTTAATTTGTTTGGTCTTTATTTCTATGCACAAGATGTAGGGGAAAATAATTAAACTTTTGTTAAATGGGGGTTAGTTGTTAATTTGCTTTTAGATAGGAATTTTACTTATTTCTTATTTCCTATGACTTTATTTGTAATTTCTGAGTGGGAGAGGCACTTAAAAACCTCTCCATACGTTTAGAATGGCATTGATGATTAAATTTGAATGCAATTTTTCTGGTTTTTTCCTTCTTCTCAATGCTGAAATTTTAGCATGAGTGTGTATAATAAAACCAAAACCAAGAGTGGTTTCTCCCATGGGGTTTATGCGAGCTAGGTGGAGGCCTAGTAATCCTCTTTTCTTTCTTAATTCCAGTTTGCACTTGATATTTTCTGTACATTCCATCTACAACAAGCTCAAGAATTTTAGTCCTGCATCATTTTGGTATCAGAGCAAGGTTCTCAATTGGCTCCATCCCAGCTGGGGTCCTTGGATTAAAGCCTAGGCCATGTACTTTTCTTCTCCTTGTTATCTTCTTCCCTTCTTCTACTTCTTCTCTTTCATCATCGTTTTATTATCGGATTTCTGTCCCTCAACCTTGCAGTCCTCTTATTCTAATTTGTCCTTTTTTTATCAACCATAAGCAAGAACCATCAAGATCCTTTGCTTGAGTGGTTCTTGAAATCCCTTTTGTTTAATCCTTGCTTCTTACCATTCTTCCCACTGCTTTCCATCAATTCATGTTCAGAAAATTCTCCATAGACACCTTCTTTAACATATTCCCATCAAGAAACCCTTCCTTATTACTCCACTCCATGCAGCAGCCTCATCCATGGATTTCTTTGAGTTTTGATATTTGAAATCTTCAATCTTTGACAAATTACACCATGCAGCACTCCTAGTAGAGAAGTCTCCTGAAATTTTGGTCAAAATTCCAAGCCCCCAAGTCTTACGGCAGTTTTCTTTTTGAAGGCCCTTTGATCGTGTGAAGTCGGGCAGGCAGATTACTGTTTTTACCCTTGATATAGGGTAGCTTTGGAAGTTGAAAGATTTAGTCACGTGAGGATTATTCTAAGAGGTTGACAACAACTATTAGAGAGTCCAAAGTGGTTAGGACTCTCCTATTATCCTAGCAGTCAAAGCTTGGGGAATTAGGAAGTCTAAGATTGTGTGGGGCCCATATATATTACTTGTTATGGAGGTATGATGTAGAGAAAAATCAGAAGAGATCGAGACTTCATGGGATGCTATACCTAGCAGCAATGTTTTAGAGTCCCATTATTCTAGGACTCTCCTATTCTAAAGGAGATTTGATCTCTTCAGGTTTGGAAGATTACAACCAATTCATGAGACCCAATTTTAGCATCTCATGATTCTTTCTTAGCATCTAACAGAAATCATGAGCCCAACCAATTCCTACACCTTGCGGCAACACTATTAGAGTCCAAGGCATATGGAACTCTGTTTTAGTGAAGATTTCTGACCTGGGAGACTTGGAGGTCTGCGACTACAAGTGGAGATCAGTCTTATTGTTATTAGGATTGCTTTAAGATGAGTGTTTGGCAGGTTTTGGCAAGACAAAGGGGATTAGTTTCTGGCAGCAACATGGAAAGAGTCCTTGGCTATTAGGACTCTACTTGTTATGAAGAGTTTGGTCAGAGAATAGAGAGAAGAACCTGCAGCTACTCAAGGACAGTCCTAGTACACATAGGACTCCCTTCATTTGACACCTGTGTACCGTTTTTTTGACAAAAAATTGGAGTACTACATAGCGGCAGACTTAACAAGAGTCCTATGTCAACTGGAATCTTGTGTTTTGGGGGATTTTGGATTGAACAAGGACGGATCCACAATGGCTTTGGGATATCTAAATAAAGAGACCTGCGATACTGTTAGTTCGCCCATTTTTTATAAAGATTTTAACATCAAGCTTTTCTGGAATCCTAGAAGTGATCAGATCCAAGAATATGGCAACCCCATCTATTTACTCGAGAATACACAAGGATTGTTCATGATCTCTGTGTCCTGTTGAAGATATCGATTGAGGCACTTTGGTCTAATCTGGAAATTATAAAAATGGGACCTGGAACAGTTCCCCTGGTTGCATGATTAATCCAGACAGACGCTAAGTCATTCAAGAAGCTTGCAGCAGTAAAAGAGGGTAGTCTTCTTGTTCCCCTGTGCTAAAGATAAGACCCCAAGTTGATATGACCCAGCGGCAGCTTCACAGATGACTTGGGACGAAAATCATTTGGTCAGATTATGGAGGACCCATTGGTACAGGAGATGGGATTCGATTGCAGCCTTCATTCAAGCTTGGGGCTAATGACATCTTCAAATTAGCTGACTGTGGAGTTATTTTCTTTCTTCATCAACTTGCTGCACCAGGTTCAAGGTACTTGCATGCTGGGAAACTTCGAATCAGGTCAGGCTCTTTCTTTGAGACATCCTTCAATCTCAATTTTTGTACAGTCCATGCTATGACCCCTTCAATCTGCTGGTTCCTTTAACTGTGGGACTTAAATTTACGTCAACACTTTCTCTAGCAGCCCTTACCTTGTCCATAAGAGGTATTCGATTTGCTATATGGGTCTCCTACAGAACCTAGTTGAACCTTGGCTAATAACCAATTCCAAGCCCTTCGTTTACATAATACTCCTTGCTACCAGCATTATAACCAGTCTATCTCTACTTTTTTTTCAGCACTTGTTTCCTTTGCTATAGTTAAGAATTGGTGCTAACTTTTTACATTAGTGTGACTAATTTCCGTGGTTAGGGGTTATGCTAATGATATGCTTAGGTTTGATTTACTTGGAGTCTTTATATGTCTAGAATTTTCAGCATGTTTAGTTGAACATTATTGATTCCCTAATCCGTTATTTTAAAGTGGCTTGGTTGATGAGTGGGAACCTAGTTTATTTTACTCATATGTTAGTGGTATGATTCCTCAAATCTCTTCACACATGTGCACATCTTGATATAGTTGCTAGGTATAAGCCTAGGACCCTTATTGACCTGATACATATATCTGCGACCCATAACCCTTCAGAGTCTGCATCTTCATTTGCATCACATATTCACTCACTGCACAAGGGGATTAGGAGGAATATTGCTAAGAGCAATAAGAAATATAAACAGTCGGTTGATTCTCGCCGTGTACGCCGTGAGTTTCAGATTGGGGATTCAGTGATGGTTCGATTTCCTCCAGAGCGATTCCATTCTAGAGTCGTGCGGAAATTACATGCTAGAAGTTCAAGGCCATATAAGGTCTCGAAGAGGATCGGACCTAATGCATATGTACTCGACATACCATCTGACTGGGGGATTCGCTCGACATTTAATGTTGAGGATTTAGTCCCTTTTCATGGCCAATCAACCCCCTTTGTTGACCCTTTTGCAGACTAGCAGAGTCCCAGTTCCCTTAGCATGTCCTACCCCAGTCACCATTATCAACACGCCAAGAGGAGATTGAGGATATATTAGATGATCAAACCATATCCACTTGACGAGGAGGGTATCAACGATTCCTCGTCAAGTGAAAGCATCGACCTGACATCGACAGCACTTGGTTGACTGAGGCAGAGTTACAATGGTTGGATCCTGATATTCTGGAGAGATATTGCAGTTCTTTATCGTCAAAGGCAACGTTTTTCCAGGCCGAGAGAGTTGATGCAAACATCATGCCTCGAGAAGGCACCTTTAGGTGTATCAGAGGAGGAGGAGCCCTATGTTATGGTTTGAGTAGCGGGTCCCACTTCTTTGGACATGTGGCAGTCCATGGAGGGACATTTCATTTTCATTTTATTGCTTTAGCAGTTTGTTTGTTTGGTCTTTATTTTTATGCACAAGATGCAGGGCGAAATAATTAAACTTTTGTTAAATAGGTGGTTAATTGTTAATTTGGTTTTAGATAGGAATTTTACTTATTTCTTATGACTTTATTTGTAATTTCTGAGTGGAGCAGACACTTAAAAACCTCTCCATACGTTTAGAATGGCATTGATGATTAAATTTGAATGCAATTTTTCTAGTTTTTTCCCTTTTTCTAAATGCTGAAATTTTATAATGAGTGTGTGGTAGAACCAAAACCAGGAGTGGTTTTCCTATGGGGTTTATGCAAGCTAGGAGGAGGCCTAGGTAATCATTACTTCCCTATTTTTTCTTTCTTAATTCTAGTTTACACTTATGCTTTCTGCACATTCCATCTACAAACTACAACAAGCTCAAGAATTTTAATCCTGCAACAATTTATCTAAGGAACTGCATTAAGATGCTAAAAGATTACAAAAGACATAATAGAGAAGAAGGATATAATTACTTGACACTAAAATGCAAAAAGCTAGGCAAAATAATAAGCCTTATCATGAAGAGAGATTAAACCATTTGAGATAGATTTTTTTATTAAACCATTTGAGATAGATTTTTTACAAAGGTAATGTTGAAGAAAGAAAAATAAAGAATGTTGAAAACATGTGCAAGCTACAGTTCACAAAACTGTAGAGAAATATGCGTTAATGGGACCTGGTGGGTGCATGTTATCAAAGCTTGAAGAAGAAGTTTCACTCATTGAAAAGCAAGAACACCCAAAAAAATTTATGCAATCAGCCATTCTCATTACATGAGGTTGGGGCCTCTTTTAAGAGCTCAAAACATCTAAAAAAATCGATCTCACGATAGCCTCCCTCTTTCTAATTTTCCCCCACACAATATGGCTGCCCTTTCCCTTATAAAACCCTACCTTTTTTTTGAAAAGGTACAAAAATTGTATTAAACTAAACGAATCGATAATACATACGTCATGCTTAAGAAGAGCAGAACAGCTGCAAAAACACCTCGAAAATACAAGCTAATCATGTAAGATGACAGAGTCCCAATCATAAATCCAAGTTTTGAATGGAGGGTCCTTCCATTTTTGTGCCATGAACATCCAACTATATATTCTAGCTAAGGAAGCATCAAGAATGAGACGCGTCTCTCTCTCCTTTCCTTCAAATAATCTCCTATTTTGCTCCTCCCATATTAGCCAACACAGCACAGCCGAGATTAGGAACCACATCTGCTTGCCTCTCTTGGTAGACATGCCAAGCACTTGCTACGGCCAACAATTAAACAAACTTCTCATAGAGCCGAGCTGCACCCATGATACCTCAAAACGATAAATATAATACATCCACAGAGACCAGACCCACATGCACTGTAAAAAGAGATGATTCCTAGATTCTGCATCTTCCTAACACAAACAGCACCAATTCAGAATATGCATCCCTCTCCCGATTAGATTGTCAATGGTCGAAGCCCTATTCCACCATAACTCCCACATCAAGAATGAGACTTTAAGTTAGATCAAAGGATTCCACACACACTCATCTGAAAAGGCGGACTGAGTAGATCCAATTAACCCCATGTACATGGATTTAACAGAGAATCCATTTTCCTCTTTCAACACCCAAACCATCTCGTCCATAGCCTCCCTGTCCCCGATTGTACAACTCTCCAAAATGGCCTATAAACGGCACATTTCCTCGATTTCCCAGTCATTAAGGTTCCTTCTCAGTTAAATGTTCCACGAACAGAAGCTCCAGGGCCTGATCATATGGTCTTTAACCAACCCTCTCTTGCACTCAGCTAGAGCATAGCAAACAGGAAAGAGACTTACCAGACACTCCCTTTTGCACCACAGGTCAAGCCAAAAACGAACCCGCTCTCCATTATTTATCTTGAATCTGATATATCTAAAGAACGAGTCTTCCCCGAAAGATATACCCTTCCAAAAGCTACACCCCGCCCCCTCCGGCGGTCTGCTTTTCCAACCATGCAGAACCTCTCCATACTTGACTGCTACTAACCTCCTCCATAAAGCACTCCTTTCAGAGTCAAACCTCCGCAGCCATTTATTAAGGAAAGCTCTATTAAAAGCTCTCATATCCTTTATACCTAACCCCCATTGGGAAGCCGGTCTGCAAACATCCTTCCAACCCACCCAATGTATCTTTCTTCCTTCCTGATCTGAGCCCCATAGGAAATCTCTTAGGATTCTCTCTAGTTGCTTGATAACCACTATGGGAGCCTATAATAGAGATAAGAAATAAGTGGGAACACTTGCCAAAGAGCTTTTAAGCGGGACTAATTTTCCCCCCTTGGATAGATACCTTCCCTTCCCACTCGAAAGCTTTTTGCTCATTCTCTCAATGATCGGGTACCAAACATTCGATGAGGAACCCTTAGCCCCAAGCGGAAGACCCAATTAAGTGAGGGGAAGAGGAACCACTTTACACTCAAGCACCTCTGCAAGACGCCAAACATTTGAAGTAGAATCAACTGGACTCAAAGAAGATTTGCTCCAATTTACTTTCAAACCTGTAACTGCTTCCATAATCAACAAAATGCACCCCAAGTTCTCTACCCCCTCCTCCTCCACCTTCATTATAAATAAAAAGTCACCTACGAACTGAATAAACGGAACTGAGAAGTAGCCATTATTCGAATAGTAGGATTGCACCAGACCCACTCTATTTGCCTTGATCATCATTCTACCCAGAATGTTAGCAACCATAATAAAGAGATATGGCGATAACGGATCACCTTGCCTTAGCCCTCTTCCTCTTTTAAAAAATCCTTTGAGAACCCCATTCACTAGAATCGAAAAAGAATGAGAAGAGATGCAAATTATTATCCAATTCCTCCACTTAATTCCAAATCTCATTTGCGTCCCCCATTGGATCTGCGAGCCAAGCCTTTGGGCCTTCTAGGACTCCAGCTTCTACTCCTCTCAATTTCCCAGAAGAAATCTTCTACCCGTTGTTCCAGCTCCCTGAATGAGTACCCTAATCTTCTTTTGACCTCTGCCACCTTCTTGATAGTCCATTCGAATCGTCGACATGGGGGGGAAGCATCATCAAAGGCTCCACTTCAGAGATAATGTGTTCTTCTACCTCCTGATAGCACTTAAAATCAATTATTGACCCATCGGTCGTATAATCTCCCCATTTCTTTGCAACTATGTCCTTTTTCTAAGACCTGTATCAAACTCCCCCTCCTCCTGACGCACCATGTCGATACTAAGATCCATTTCTGAAGAATCCCTGAATGACCCACCTCTGCTGCACTCGCCCCCCACCTTGTTAACTTCTTGCACAAATTCCTCCCCTCGACCTAAGCCAGATGGACTCCAATCGGAATCCTCATCAGTCGTCACTAATCCATCGAATTCCATAGTTGATTTCCCTTTTCCTTTAAGATTTTGTATTGCTCCTTTACACATTGGATCATCCCCCTCTCTGATGACAACGCCTTTTTGTACTTGACGAGGTGGAGCCATATCACTTTTGATCCTTTCATTCCTCACCTCCTCCTTCCTTTTCCACTCGAGTCTCCGTCTACCGCTCCTCGGCAAATGTCTACCCTCTTCCTTAGAGTTGTGGATCTTTTCCTTGCCTTTGCGATCCCAGTTGGTCTCCCCTCTTCTCCCTTAACGGACTCGATAATCACCTCTTCTGGTTGCTTCCTTGCGAACAGGCCTTCTTGCAGCTTGACTTCCACGATCGCCTTGATCCCCTTGCTAGTGTGCCTTTTTGACTTCGGCGTCTTGGCAAGAGGGGACAAATCTTCCCGCGAGCTCCTCCCTTCTGGTTCTTCTTCTCCTGGAATCCCCCCTGTTTTTAATGAAGTTCTTAGGGGCCTCTCCATCTCACATGGGTTGTTATTGTTATCGGGCTGAATCACTAATCAAACATGGGCTTTAGATACAGGCCCAAGAGAGCCCATTTGCAATCGAACTCTAAGTCCAAGGCCATGGTCCCCCCTCCAACAGGTCAACCCATGAATACGAGGGTTTAAGGTCCAAATGGACCTTTTAGGAAACCCCCCTTTTGAACCGGTTATCTCCTCATTCCGGTCCAACCGAATGCCACCTTCCTTCCCAGCCCTAACCCTAGCCTCCTGTCGTCGCCACCCTCGATATTTGTCTGAACTGAAATACTGTCTTTCAAAATTTGAATTCCCAGCCTCCCGCCCTGATCTT
Organism: Platanus orientalis; assembly: GCA_025762735.1. Classification (NCBI taxonomy): domain Eukaryota; kingdom Viridiplantae; phylum Streptophyta; class Magnoliopsida; order Proteales; family Platanaceae; genus Platanus; species Platanus orientalis. Next base: position 13,830 of record JAOXJP010247967.1, read on the forward strand.
CCATCGCCTCCTCCCTCTATTCCTGCTCCCAGATGATGAGACCACCCCCTTCTCCTCCCGTCACAAGAACTGACATCACCTTTCCCTGCAAGGACTCCATACGGAAGCTTTGGTCACCATAGTTGGATTTCATAATCAAGCATCCCATCTTGAACTCGAATGAATTCCGGTGCCCAATCCAGCTTTTTAACAAGTAAAGAGGCCCACTCCATGGAACTAGGATCATGGGTTTCGACATCCACAAGGCCCCCACAGATCTCTCCTATTTTGACGAAAGTTTCCCTACCCCACAGATGCACAGGGAGCCTGTAAACCCAAATCCTGCCTTCTTCACTTTCTTTTTCATTCAATCTACACCCAACAGTGGGATGCCATCTATCCAATAGCAAATACCCCCCGTGCCATTCCTTCTCTCCTTCTTTGAGCATCCTTTCAGCCTCCGAAGTGAAAGGAAAGTAGAAGAGGAATAGTCCTTTGGCAGCCTTCTAACCTGCAAATCACCCCCAATCCGCCATGCCCTTTTTCCCCATTCCCTCGGGCCAAATGAGCTCGGATTGTCGCCCACAACACGCCCTACCAGACATCTTCATGCAACTCAAGCGACTGTCCAAATCCCCTTTTCGAAAAGAAAATACCCAATCTCCATTTCTTTTTTCGAAGTTGGAGCCCTAAAGCGAAGGCCATATTAAATTATGTAGGACCACATCCTTGAATGTCTTTCCCCCTTCTTAGGAAACCATGCTATCCGAATCATTCTTCCACCTGTTTTCCCTGGTGTCTCTTTTACTTCTTGACCCCACCCATGGAGGATGACTCCAAGGTAACCGAAAACGCCGATCACTTCCCATTAACTTCGGTCATCTAACTTGGTAGTTACTTGTCATCAAGATGGAACAGCTTGACTTACTTTGCTTCAGTTGACGTCAGCTGTCTTCTATGAGAGGTAACTGAGTTTCAAAAATATACACCCCAAAACAATAATTAAAATTCCACCCATACCCTATCCTCTAATACTTCATAAACTATGAAATAAAACAATAAACCTACTCTAATAGATTCTCAAACATAAACTTAAGACTCCAATAAACCAGCAAAGGTATTCCTCCATGTAACGTCTTGTGTGCCTTCACGTGTGGACCCCACTTGACTCTAATGTCCGCATCAATTGTCATTTTTCTTACTCTCCTAATACAAATCATAGTACTTCCCATTTACCCTTATTCATTCTAATGTATGGGGACCTATCCCAGTCACCTCTTTGTTTGGCTTCCATTATTTTGTGACCTCTGTTAATGATTTTTCACGGGCTACTTGGATTTACTTGTTGAAATCCAAGAGTGAAGTTTTTTCGGCCTATCAATTATTTCACCAATTGGTTAAAACTCGGTCTGGTATTAAACTCAAGTTTCTTCATTCGGACAATGGTGGGGAATATATGTCTCATGTCTTTTCCTCTTACCTCTCTCAAGATGTCATCTTTCATAAAACTACTTGTCCTAATACTCCTAAGAAAAATGAAGTCACTGAGACAATCAGCATCTTCTTGAGATTACTCATGCCTTATTCTTTCATATGTACGTTCCCTTAGTTTTTTGGGTTCATGCTCTTCAAAATGTTGCTTATTTGATGAACTGCATGCCCTAACGTATTCTGGGATTTAAATGTCCCCTTGAGCCTCTCTCATGTTCCTCTATTGGGTCCTTTCTTCCAAGTATTTGGATACACATGTTATGTTCATGCTTATAAGTCTTACCATTCCAAGTTGGACCCCAATACTATTAAGTGTGTATTCCTTGAGTATGCTCCAAATCAAAAGGGATACAAATGTTACCATCCCTCTACTCAGAAGCGCATTGTTTCTATGGATGTTACATTTCATGAGACTTTCTCTTCTTTTTCTCATAACTCACTTCATCTTCAGGTGGAGAGTAGACATGACAGACAAGATGAGTTGACTATTCATCTCCTTATTCCTCCACATGTTTTTTATGTGGATAGATATCATAACCAGAGGGAGAAAGAACAAGTAGCTGCCCACAAAGAAAAATAGTCCATAGCAACCACTCAAAAGATGGTTGGGCACAAGATTTCACTCATGTGTTTGTTTGCCATAAGAAAAGAGTTGTCCCTAAATCTCATGTGTCTCTCCAATCAGTCACTTCGTCTTCAGGTATTGCTCCTCCTATGCCTCATGATGATTCTCGTCTTCCTATTGTTGTTAAGAATGATGTTCGCTCTTATGCCCAGCATCCTATTGCTAACCATGTCTTCTATGATTATCTCCTAGGTTTAGGGCCTTCTCTACCTCTTCGCCCTGTATTTATATTCCATACAGTGTATCTCAAGCTCTCTCAACCTCATTAGAAAATAACTATAGAAGAGGAAATGCAAGCCTTAGAGAAGAATAGAACATGGGATGTTGTAGATCTCCCACACGGGAAGGATCCTGTAGGTTGTAGATGGGTGTTCTATACAAAGTACAAGGTCAGATTGTTAGACAAGGATCATACACAGACAAATGGAGTTGATTATCAAGAGACCTTTGCCCCTATAGCAAAAATGAATTATATTCGTATTTTGATCTCCATTGCTGCCAATCATGGATGGTCATTACCACAACTCAATGTCAAAAATGTATTTCTACATGGAGATATCGAAGAGGAAGTTTACATGAGTGTGCCTCCTGTTTTCAGTATTCAACTGACAAAGGAAAGGTATGTTGTCTCTAAGAAGCTCTTTATGGTCTCAAGCAACCTCCTAGAGCATTGTTTGAAAGGTTTCATAGTGTCATGCTCAAAAATAGCTATAAGCAATGTAAAGAGGATCATACTCTCTTTGTAAAACATCAAAAAGGAAAAGTGACAACGCTCATTGTATATGTGGATGATATTTTTGTTATAGAGGATGATCAGTGTAAGATCAATAATGAAACACTTTCTAGGCAAGGAGCTTGAGAATAAGGATTTAGGGCTTCTTAGATACTTTCTTAGGATTAGGGGTTGCTAGATCCAGTGATAGAATCTTCTTATCTCAGTGCAAGCACGTGCTAGATCTCCAATACTCTGGGATGTTAGAGAATAAACCTTGTGAGACTCTCATTGAGTATAACCATTGCTTGCAAGCAGATGGGGGCCACATGCTTATTCATATTGAAGACTTTGAAACTCGTGTTTTTCTTTGAAGTTTCTTTTGCAAGTATTAATTGTTATGAAACAATGACGTTTTTTCAACCATCATCAAGGAGAATTAGGATTCTTAGATAAGGCATAATATTAATGATTTGGTGATGAACCAAATCTGCAATGAGATAACTTAGGATAAAAGTAGTCCATTTGAGAAAGAAGAACCTCTTTGATGAATAACATGGGACAAAATAGGGTAACTGATTAACCAAATCATGGGCAGCATTGCCATGATATTCTATTAGATGGATAAGTTGCAGCAAAAGTGAAACCTTCAGCTGCCCAGCCAGCCAGCCCCAGAAGTTGCTCACATGGCTGAACTCATTCAAGGGGAAAACCCTCTAAGATGAAGAGGTCAAAGTGATATTTCTTTCACAGTGACCTCAAGTTTGTGGTGAAGTAAAAATCTCCCTTCATCATTCTCCTTTGAACAGTTTCCAAATCTAGTAGATTCCACAATCGGTGCACAAAAATGCACCTCAAGATGTCAACCAAACCAAGGCCACCCGGAAGGGATACCAACAAAAGAGAAAAGAAAAAAAGAAGAAGAAGAAGAAGAAGAAGTTCACCAAGAAGAGGAACCAGCTATGATACCAGGAATCATGTAAAATCATTGAGAAGTAGCTCCATATCATACCATGGAATTTTAAAATTTTAAAAATAAATAAAGTAAAATAGAAGAAGAAAGAGAACGGTGGCATCAGCACCTCACAAGAAGAATCAGCAGAATCAGCTCAATTAAAGGCTGCAATAAATATATAAAATAAATTTATTATTCATCAAATTTGAATGTTACCCTCTTTAACTACACAAAATAAAAACCCTCTTAAACACCTCCTTCCTATATTCCTATCCTTGTCATGAAAATACAGTCAAAAAGACAACAAGTAAGATATCCACTAAATATTTTTTCACACATGGGAGTCACACAGAGGATGTTCTCAAAAGCAACATAGACATATATGCACATATAAGAGAATTTCCTTATTCGAGTGAGAGATAATAGGCTTACTGATTTCTTTGTGACAGTAAATACAACTACTCTGGCTCTCCCAGCATGTGGGAGAGGGAAGTCACATTTGAGACCTTGTACCCCCCCCCCCCCAAAAAAAAGGCCGGGAATGAAGGGAAAAAGACTCATAAAGGATCTCACAAAAACTATATCGTGCATCCTAGGAACAGCCTCCAACTCAAATAATTTATATTTCAACTGTTCAAAATTAACTAGAGTAATCATTCTTCTCATCAATCTACTCTTCCCGCCATATTGGCAGGCCTCATCGCAGGCGCTCTTTGTTGCAAGTAAGTGTCACAAAAGCAAGTAATGTAAAGAAAGGAACTTCTAGTTATACCATATAACTACTTATTTTATGAGCATTGACAAGTTCTTTTTGCATAATAAAAAATAATATATTTATAATAAAAAAAACACACACACACACAGTGTTACCAAAAATAAATCAACTATTCCATAAAACATTAAAAAATAGCACAAGTAGATCATAACATTATGAAGCACAGTACCTTGTGACGCCCAAAGTAACATCCATCGGGCTCAATAGACCCAAAGAAATCCAACTTCAAGAGACAGCCTTTCAGCTTATCATAATATAGACCTCTAATGGGAAATGCAGGATCATACTTAAATGTCGAGCAACTCTCAGGATACCTAAGCTGACAGAACCGCACCATTCCCAAAACAAAACAAATCATTCAAATTCTTAGCATACAATAAAGCAAACAAAACCTATAATGTCCTATTACAAACAACCCACTAACCAACCTCATTAACTATATGCTCTTTCGCAAGGTCATATATCAAACTCTGTAAGTCAGAAGAGTAATGAGCCAATGTGTAGTCATAATCAAAGCCATAAACTTGTATGTTATCCAATCTTAGGCTCTTATTGACATATATACCTGAATTCCACAATAAAACACACAATCAAAAATAGAATTGCGTAGTTCATCAAATCAAATATAACTAAAACTAAACAGAACTAACAATTAAGCATCAAAAAGGATTAAAAAAAATGATAATAATAATAATAATAATAACCTTGGGGATTCATTTTTGGCATTTGCTTGATTGCCTCCGGGATCTTCAGAAAGCTCCGTTTTGCAGCGTCGAATTCAAGACGGATCTTTGCAATCTCGTCTTCAGCGACCACGACACCTGCTTCAGCTCGCTTATATTCATCTTTATACCTCAAAACTGTTTCATCCAACGCTGCTGTTGTATTAAAGCTTCTAAAGAATGCTCCGATACTGAAGCCTGCATCAAAAATATCGTAATGCGCAAGAATTCCTCGCATTTCCAAGATTATGGGAAGAAAACAGAAGCAAATAAATAATTTTTTTAAAAATAAAAAAAGAAGACCTTCTCGTGCTCCTATCAGAGAAAAGCTCGTCCTCTGCAACGGAGAGAAAAACATAATTACTAAAAAACAAAGAGATGGGTGTGGATCATTGGATCAAACAATAGAAATCAAAACCTTAGAAAAAGAAAGATTGGCCCAGTCTGGTTGCCATGAATTGTGTAGAAAAGAAAAGAAAAGAATCATAATAAAAACGTTAAAAAACCAACTTGTCGTGACAATCAGATAGCTTAAAAATGATTTTTTGAGAAAATTTTGTCATGAGAAAATTTTTTCATGGCAACCAGACTGGTAATCTTTAGAGAAACAAATACATGAGTGGAAGAAAAGAACGGGAGAAGCTTTCGGGTGGAGGCCATGAGAGAAGCTTTTAGTTCTGCGTCTAGAAGCAGGAGAATTCTTAGGGTTTATGGTTTTATTAAGAAGGTTGTATTGAGTTTCGGGAATCGAGGGACCGAACATACAATATACAGCAACTCGGCCAAAAAAAACAACAACCACCACCATTCAGATTCAATACAACATGCCGCCGGTTTGGACGCTTTTAAGAGCGCGGATTTACTTTTCAGCGACTTCAGCTTATTGCTTAAAAATGGCAATAACTTACTTTTTATAAAAATAAAAAAAATCGAACTGCTAGACCCTTTTTTTTTTTTACTTTCACCTCGCGTTTCTTCGTTTCTAACTTTCACCTCGATTACTTTTAAGTTTACTTCATACACTATTCGTTATACCATTTTCTAATATTTAAAAAAAAAAACATATTTTAGAAGTACTCGGTTAATCCAATAAGGTATTCAAAAAGACCTTTCGGAATGCCCTTACGGGTGTTCGAAAAGTTCAACCGAACACCCTTAAGGGTGCTCGAAAAGTCCAACTGAACAGACTAAAAAAAAAAAAAAATTTTAAAGTTTGATTTTTTTTATTAATTATGTTTATTATATCTTAAATATTAATTATATGATTCGAAAGAAATGATTGTAGATTAATTCCAGTAGTCAATGTCATCTTTTGCAGGATTTACATCTGAATGTGATATCTAGGGTTTTTTGGGATTTCTATGGTATAGTAATCTATTGATATGATCTTTTACAGGGTTTGTGTCTAGACAACTCTCATATTGTTTCTTCTTGCAATATTCAATGCCAGTAATATTATCATTAGATTCACAATGATTGCAGAGGGATTTTTTGATATGTTGATTGCGGTTCTTTTTATTGAAGAGGTTGTCAAGGTATCTAGTCTATATAAGACAAATATAAATAATTTATTGTCTTTTGTGTTGAGACTGGTTTTAAGTGTTTCAACTTCCTTTATTTTCAGGAATCTGAAAATTGTATTAGAAAAAGAAAAGATAACATCGACCACTGGAATTAATCTACATTCATTTATTCTAAATCACACAATTAATATTTAAGATATAATAAACATAATTAATAACAAAAAATCAAACCTTATTTTTCAATAATTTTTTAGCCTGTTCGGTTGGACTTTTCGGGTGTTCGGTTGGACTAACCGAGCACTCCAAAATTATTTTTTTTAATGTTAAAAATGGATATGAAAGTCTTTTCATATTGGGGCATTTTGGAAAAAAAAGTTGAGTTTAAGTGAGGTAAGTTTAGAAATTATTGAGGTGTAAATAACAATTCCAAAAAAAAAAAAAAAAACCGCTATTTACATCATAAAAATTTATGAGTATACCTCACTTCAACTCAATTTTTTTCCAAAATATCCTAATATGAAAAGACATTTGTACCCCTTTCTAACATTAAAATAAAATAAAAACATATTAAATTTTCTAACCACACCTTAATCGTTCCCTCCAAAACAATTTCTTTCACTTTTCTTTCTTCTGTTTTTCATTCTTTTACGCTTTCTTCTTCGTTTCTCCCAACTTTTTTCCCACCCTTCTCATTCCTTATTTACAAACTATTACCAATGCAAGCAAGCATCTAAGCAATGGAGTATCCTGTAAGTGATTGGGAACGAGAAGAAGACACAAGTAACTATTTTATATTTTTTTTCTTTTTTCTAATTTTCAGATGAGTGTTTGGAGACACTAATTTGAACACCTTAAGGGTGTTCGGCTGCTCCAGTCGAACAAAAGGGGGTTGGTTCTGACTGGTGTTTCCGAACATCAAAAAAAGTTTGAATTTTTTTTTAATATTAATTAGGTTTATTTATTATATCTTAAATATTAATTGTATGATTGTAGTCCAATGTCTCGACCCATTGTTACATGACTTCGGAATAAATGATTATAGATTACACTTATGAGTTCATCACATACCAGATAAGAATCAGTTTGTAATATACGCTTAAAGTCGGTACATAGTATAGGCTAAAATTATTTAATCAATTAACCATTGTGTTATCCCTCTCTTATGCAGATATTAAGAAGTCGGGCGGCCTTGATTAAGTGGGTAACAGATGTTAGAAAGATTAATGGATTTGTAATTAACAGTTTCAAATCATATTCAGGTGGTGGTGTGAGAAGAAAACCAAGTTTGACTCGAGGATGTGAGCGGAGTGGATGATATAGAGTAAACAATAGATCTAAAAACGTCTATGTGGATGCAAAGGTTAAGGGGACAGATACCAAAAAATGTGAATATATATTCCAATTGAAGGGTAAAAAGTTGCCCAGCGATAATGACTGAATATTGGAAATTGTATGCGGCGTGCATAATCACTCGGTTATCGATCATCTAAAAGGTCACTCTTATGATGGTAGATTATCCAAAGAAGAGTATTCATTATTAAAAGACATGTCTAAGAGTAACATGTGACCAAAAGGCATGTTGGTCACTATAAAGCAAAGAGATCCCCTCAATACAACTACAATGAAGTCAGTCTACAATGCACGGCACAAATATAAGTTGGAAGAAAAGGGTGGAAGATCCCAGATGCAGCAATTATTGGCACTGTTGGCTGAGCATCAGTACATCGAGTGGCAC
>JAOXJP010247978.1:0-22346 GCA_025762735.1 Platanus orientalis
GGGGCTAAGTGACTTCTTTTTGTGCTCCCCAAGTTCTTTGACTTGGTTAAGAAGCTCATCATTTATTACATTAGCTTAGATCATGTAAAGTCTTGATTCTTTTTTTCTTCTTCTAATGTATTGACTTTTTGCTCAAGTTCTAGAGTCTTATTGGACAACATTTCATTATCTTCAACTAGTTTCCTCTTTTCACTTTCTCTATTTATCTTTTCTATTTTGAAGATTGATTTTGACTCACTAAGTCTCTTCTCTAGGAGATTTATTTTATTTTTTAAGCTTTGATTTTCTTCTCCTAGGTTGGTCTCTAAAGACCTCAATTCTAATTCTTTTATCTCTTCATTTAATTTCTCATTTTCATTTTAGAGATTAGAATTTATTTTAAGCAACTCATCCTTCTCATCTAAACATTTACAAATGTTTAGTTATAAGGAATAAGTTTTTCCTTCTAATTCTTTTAAATTTTCATTTTTTTGAGTTAGAGTTGAGTTTCTCTTCTTTAAAGATTTGATGGTCTTTCCTAACAATACATTTTCTTCATAGATTTTGTTGAAAGCTTCTTGGATGTCCATCTCATCCTCATCCTTATCACTTCTAGATTCACTTGAAGGTGAATCGTTGGGATTACCAAGTGCCATAAAGGCTTTGGACCCAAGTGAAGTGTCTTCCTCATTACTTATTGTTTCATCTTTTGATAAAATTAAGACACTTTCATGGGTTTTCTCTATAAGATACCATGCTTCTTTGGTAGTCCTCAAACCACCTATTCTACAGACCTCAGTCAAACTAAGGGAACGTCTAATAGTATTGAGTGTTTTGAGGTTTACACTAAAGGCCTCCTTTCTAGACATTCCCCACTCACTTTTGGGGATAGTGGGTTTGGTGTAGCCTTCTACTATGGAATTCCAAACTCTATAGTCCATAGCATTTAAGAATATGGTCATACGTATTTTCCAATAACCGTAGTCCATCCCATTGAAATAAGGAGGAGTAGAGATTGACCAACTCTTTTCCTTGGCAATCTACGATCAATAATCAGGATCTAACTCAGAATGTTAAGCCCTTTTAGAGCAACCTTGCTCTGATACCAATTGAAATTCCTAGAGGGGCAGTGAATAGGATATCTACAATTTTTTGATTCCTTTTTAAATGATATTCAACCCTCTTTTGATTTACTTAATTTTATTTAAATGTGCAGTGAAATTCTTTTAATTAGTAAATCAACTTTCTATGAACTTATCATAGACCACAAGGCTTCGTCATGCACTATAGTGTTACCTATAGCAGAGCGGCAGTGGGGTTGATGAGTTCCCAAAGGTTGCTTGATTAATCCCTTTATATTAACTTTAAGGTGTTAGGCTATTTTGTATAATCAATACAAATAGTGATAAGGTGTAATCAATCCACAACACTATAAATTCCCCATAATGTGATCACTTTAGCAATATGAAAGAAATCCTATGGTGATCAATTAACTATGAATTTCAAACCAAATATGCATGTGTGCTTAATTAGTTCAATTTACAAGTTTAATATATTTTGCAAGATGTTCAACAAGACTAAATGATATATTAACCAATTTGTAAATTCACTATGTCCTAGGTGCTTTGTGTTTGTTTATGATATGGAGATTAAAGAACAAACATACAAAAATCATGCAACTACAAAGACACAAGATGTATAGTGGTTCGGTACACCAGCCTACGTCCACTATCCAATGCCTACTCCAGGGGTGTGTTGATTTTATTAATAGTTATCTACTAACTATTACAAGGTACATCAACAAGACCATACCTCTAGTGTCTCTGGTAGAGGTTACTTCTCACTTGGTGTCTCTGGCAAGTGCCAACGAATCCGGTGTTTCCAGCGAACTCCCAATATAGTTTTCGATGTCTTCGACGAAAGCTTTCATGTCTGGTGGCTCCGGAGGACGTACTCAAATGATGTAAATGAGAATGATGGTAGTGGTGCTCAGTCTCTTGAAAGCATATGTGACTATGGTCTTCACACCCGGTGTAGAGAGCTCTCTATGAGATTTCCCAGGTTGGGCTCTTGCTCTTTAAGGCTCCTTGAATGCTTAAAGAGCTTCTTCTCTAAGTCTTGGATGATAAATTAATCAAGCTTTTGTTCTTAAGACTTGGAGAAGAAGCTCTTGAAGCATTCAGTTTATGATCACTTTTTCATTCTTAGGATCACAGATTTATACAAAATGATCTTGGATTTGGTGGTTCTACATCTATTCTTCATGAGATTGATTATTTTCTTATGTAGAACATTAATTTTATGAATTGTGTGAGTTGGATATGTTGTTTATGCACACTTTCCTTTCTTAGGATCTTTGATTTGATGATTGTGAGTTATATTTTGGTGGATTCATCTCTATTTCCTTTTGAGAATGTTGTTTTCTTAGAAATGGATCATGTTTCCATGAGATGAGCATGTTGATTAGTATTTTCTTGTTGGTTTCCTTGATGTTCTTGGGTTATTGAGTAGTGTTATTGTGAATGGAGCTTTGTCAGTTGAATTTAATGGCCTCTATTCTATGTGATGAAGTTTGTGAGCTTGATTCATTGTTGATGTAGGGTGTGGAAGGTTTCTTATGGTGAATATTGGGTTTCCCCTTTGATTTTCTTTGAATCCCTTAATTCTTGTACTTTACATGTTTGATAAAATGTCTCTTACATATTTTATATATTATTCAAATGTTTTTTGGATGTCTTTTGATTCCTTGCATAAGCCTAATGTCTTCTATGTTAGATTATCTCAAATATGTGTTGGCTTATGGCTATCGGTGATGCTCTATTGACTCTCTATGTTGGTTTATTACTCTCTTTAATGTGTTTCATTCGATTCATGTTATGCCATGATGAATTGTGTTAATTCTATTAATCCTCATGTGGCCACATTATTATTTGTATCATCTGATATCTCTTAGTGGCATGTGCATGTTATCATTGATATGGTTTACTCCTAGATTTTCATGTGGCTCTTTACACGAGATTTCTACGTGAGTTTCTAAAATGGATTTAAGATACATGTTCTGAGTTCATTGGTCTCTCTACTATGAGAAATGGATGCGGGGTGGGTCATTCCCGTGTCACGAATCCGAAACCAGCTCACTTTTTGGCCCATGGATTTGGGTCGTGACAATGTTGGTATCAGAGCCTAGGTTTATAGATTATGTAGACAATGTAAGCTAGTTTGGAGTTGAAGATTGAGTTTTTGGACAATCAATAGAAATATTTGAGGTTTGATTGATTATTCATGTTCGACGTTTAAGATTCGAGGATTTTTAGTATCTTGGAGTTAAGTTGAGGATTATTGGGATTTAATGTTACGACTTTTGTTTCTCTTATCCTTAGGAATTTGAGGTGTCACCATGAAGGTGCACTTGGTTAGCTTCTACTACTCCACAATCGGATGGTGATGTCCTGGCTGGAGTTAGACTATGTGTTGATTACTTTACACTACTAAGGAAGAACATGTTAGCTGAGTGGGTACATAGGTATTGTGTATTCAGGATTAGTTATAGAGAGTTGTCTATGGATTTAATCTGGCTTGACATGAATGACTCCGATGTGATTTTGGGAACGAATTGGTTGGAAGCATACCATGCCACCATCCATTACTTCTCAAAGGATGTAGTTTTTTATCTACAGACCTCTTCATGGAGGTTGTCAAGGCTATTTGGCTTATGTAGTTGATAGCCAAATCGAAGGGATAAAGATTGATAACATCGCAGTCATTAAGGATTTTGTTGATGTATTTTTAGAAGATCTCCCCAGTTTTTCACCAAACCATGAGATTGAGTTTGCCATTGATTTAGTCCCTGGTACCACACCTGTGTCTACAGCCCTATACTGTATGTCATCGGCTGAATTGAAGGAATTGAAGATACAACTTCAAGAGTTTCTTGACAAGGGCTTCATTCGCCCAAGTGTGTTACCTTGGGGTGCACCGGTACTCTTTGTGAAGAAGAAAGATGGTTCGATGAGGTTGTGCATTAACTATCAACAGTTGAACCAGTTTACTATGAAAAAAAGTACTCATTGCCAAGGATTGATAACTTGTTTGACCAATTACAAAGTGCCAAGGAATTTTTGAAAATCGACCTTAGATCAAGTTACCATCAACTCCGAATCAAGAAGGAAGACATACCGAAGACTTCTTTCCGCACTAGATATGGACACTATGAGTTTTTGGTTGTCTTTTAGCTTGACAAATGCCCCTGCCACTTTTATGGATTTGATGAACCATGTGTTCAAATCTTACTCGGATAGCTTTGTGATTGTATTCATCGATGACATCCTTGTTTACTCTAATAGTCTAAAAGAGCATGAGGAGCATTTGAGGATTACACTACAAATTTTGAGGGAAAGTAAGCTTTATGCAAAGCTTAGCAAGTGTGAGTTTTGGTTGGACCAAGTCATATTCCTTGGCCTTGTGCTCTCTAAAGATGGGATTTTTGTTGATCCTAAGAAGATAGAAGTTCTAGTGAATTGGTCGGTAAATGTGCATGAGATTTGCAGTTTCTTGAGGCTAGCTGACTACTATAGAAGGTTCGTTGAGAGCTTTTCAAGCATTGCAGGGCCTTTGAAAAATTGACCCAGAAGAATGCGAAGTTTGAATGGAGCAAAGCATGTGAAAAGAGCGTCCAAGATTTAAAGGACCGACCAGTGTCTGCATCAGTTCTCACCCTACCTTCGGGATCTGGAGGTTACGTTGTGTATTGTGACGCTTTAAGGCAAGGCTTGGGTTACGTGCTGATGCAGCAAAGCAAAGTGATTACATATGCCTCTAGACAGTTGAAGCCATATGAATTGAACTATCCCACACATGATTTGGAATTGACTGTCATTGTATTCACTTTAAAGATTTGGAGACATTATCTATATGGTGAGACATGTGAGATCTACATGAACCATAAGAGTTTGAAGTACATTTTTTTGCAAAAGGAGTTAAATCTTAGATAGAGACGATGGATGAAATTGATAAAGGACTATGACTGTACCATCACTACAAGAAAAGACACTTTTGGTAACGCATAAGAGAGTTGCTAAAGGTTTAAAAATGAGTCGCCAAAACTTTTTAGCGACTCAAACCACTGCGTTGCCAACATGTTGCGATGGGTGTATGGCAGAAAGTCTTTGGCAACTCCCGAACTTTAGTTGCCAAAAGTTACTCATCCGCGATGTCAATTGAGTTGCTAAAAGGTGCCCCTATAGCGTCGCGGAAAGTGGACTTGTGTCCTACAAGATAAAGGTATCAGACTTTCGGCAACGCTAAACACACATTGCCAAAGACAATTTTTAATTTTTTTATATTTTATTATTTGATATTTCTCGATTCTCTCTGTGCGTCACCAAAAGGTTTAATTTTAATTTTTTTTATTTTATAATTTTTTGCGACTCAATTGTTGAGTCGCCGAAAACAATTTTTTTTTCTAATATTACATTCCACAATAAAATTTGTAAATCACCCAAAACCAAGCCAAATTGTTCCAAATTAATCAGATATATAAATTTTCTTAGAAACTTGTATGCATCTATATTCATTCAAACTCAATCCAACCCAAATTAGTCCAAATTCATCAAATCAATATATCATACATATTAATAACAAATAGGTATCCAATTCAAATCCAAATCCACTATCAAACATTAACACATAAAAACCAAACAATCGTTCAAATAAATCCTAAAAAAGTATGAATACGACTGTCCAAATATCAAATTCCAAATAAAAATGAGTCATGTAAGGGTTCCGCTCCACAAAGCCATCACCAATCTGTACAAACAAAAAACAATCACATTAACATTTTATTAATCAAATTTGAAAGAAAATATAAGTGAAAATACATAAGAAAATTCTATCAATAGCATAAAAAAGAGTTTGTATCCCCACGTTACAAGTAAGCATTGTCTCTTGTATCTTCCTAAAGGCAAGAACTGATATTAAGATCCATTTTGTTATCCTCATCTATAAAAAAAATGCTATCCAGTAAAAGCTAGCCTTAAAGCATAAGAACAATTGGAAAATGGAAAAAATATATTAAAAAAACATATAAGAGTTATACCAAAAAGAGTCAAAACCCCACACATATTAAAAGCCATAAAACAACAAAATAAACCCCTAGATCCGAAATACTAGTGCAAGATATCTATAGTCTTAAAGCTTGTGCATCATGTGAATCGCATATACCTTCCACTTTTGTGTTATGTATATGTACATATATAGATAATGGAGATAGAATGGGTATGTTGCGCCCTATTTAACCTATATGTTTATTTTTTCTGTATTTTTTTTCATGCTCTCTTCTAGCTTGACCTTTATATTTTCCATTATTAATTGGAGATTGTAAAGTTGGAAAGTCTGGAATGTGGAATGGCTAGAAAGTTTCTTTATTGTTATGTTTTGTGATCGGTAACAAATATTTTGTTAATGAAAAAAATGTAAATGAATGCCATACAAAATGAGAGCCGAGGCACCAAAGCCATAACCATCATATATAAACATCAAAGAAGAAGAACACCCTTCATCATATAAAAAAAAATACTCTACTGCAATTACCTTAGTGAAAACAATGGCTAAATATTTAAATCATCAGCAATAACTACTTAGAATGAACAGACATTAAAGCTCCCCCTTATTGTTTTATCATTCTAGGAAGAACATTAGGATTGAAATTTTATATGGTCAATTCTATACTTCCACATCCAATCATGCAAGGTGGTTCCCATGACATTCATTTTCTCAAATGTCTTAATAGTTATAGTGCCCTATTGCTAGAGGGTATGGAGTCCATATGGGAAATTATTTTGTAATTATGTGAGCTTAAATGGGTGATGAGAAGGCTATATTTGATAAATTTGTTCAATTATAATGGTTCAACTGATAAATTTGGCTAGTTTCCATTTCCCCTATGGTGCTGAATGGTTTGGTCATGAAAAATCTAAAATAGCAAGGTACTGATTTCATTTAGCACCATCTTTTTTAGTTCTTGTCTTTTTAAATGGTGGTTCTTTGACATGTACTGAAATTTGAGTAAATAAGGAGATGTGTGAGTTGTGTTCTACAAATTTAATGAACTTTTCTTCATTTTGTTGCTTTACTTGCAATGGGTTTTGTAAAAGTTTATTATTTTTTGGTTTGTCTGATTTGGGTTTCTTAATAACAAATTTGAAAAGTGAAAATTTCCCAATTAAATCAAGATTTTTATAATGATATTTGATGGGGAAGGATACTGAGACCCCTATTAGTCGACCCCAATGAATCAACACAATCCCAACCCTAGGGGAATCAGCCCAAAGAATCCTCGAGAAAACTAGCCCAGGGAACCTTCGAAGATTCCTGGACCCGATAGCCCCAAGGCCATCGGTGAAAAACCATATATACCCCTCGACATCCGACCCCCTGAGCAATCCAAAAATAACCCCAACTATGGACTAGATCACTCGACACTCGAATGCTAGTCGAGACCTCGAAGTGCCCGATACTTTGGAAACCCCGACTACTCAACTTAAAGATAAGCACAACCCAAAAACCGTTATGAAGAGAGAATATTCTCTACAGTAAGCCTAACATTCTGAAAAAATAACAGAGAGGGTAGGGGGAGACGTGACTAAGAACGTGAGGAAAAGTGACATGCGGGATCTCATTTGATACGCCACTACTCAAGCCTATAAATATGGGTAGCGATTCACTCTCCAGGTACGAGATATCAGAAACCCTAATTTGAGAAGCCTCCTTCTACATTCCCCCTATTATCTGACTTGACCATCAGAGAGCTAGAAGTTGGCCCCCCGTTGGTGCCTAGCTTCCTGACCTTCTCTTTCTTCATGTGTGCAGCGCCCACTCCGCCAGGGACCTAGAATAATCATGGGACCATCTGATAAGAGGAAAGGAGTCTGCAACCGATATGCTATCAGTTGGCGCCATCTGTGGGAATTCATTTTCCTAAGAACCTAAGGTTCACATGGTTAAAACCAGGTAAATTGCCGCTCAACATGACGAGGGTGCTGGAGTTAACGGTCAAGAAGCCTCCGTTTCTAATGGAGCATGCCCTGAAACCCAAAGGTGGTTGTCCTCGAGTAGAAGATTCAAGGGTTGATGGTGAGCGTACAGTTGCTGATGAAACATAATCGAGAAATTATGTAAGAGCTGAGAGGCCAGAAAGGCGCGACCAGTGACCATGATGCTAGACGGCCGGGACCCCACGTCCCCCCAATCGAAAGCCATGACCAAGAACGCGAAGATAAGGAAGTAAGTGATGGCCTCCTAATTTGGAGAGGCGAGCCAGCTTGGAGAAAGGGTTCACAGAACAGATCTTTGGGAGGAGAAAATGAAGGATGTAAGAAGGGAGATGGTGACCATGAAAGAAGCCCTGGCCACCATCGACGAATTAATCCAGAGGATAGACCATCCCTTCACCCCAGAGGTAATGGCTCGACCACTTCCTGATAAGTTTAAGACGTCTCAAATGGAAATGCTTGATGACGACAAGGATCCCCTCGATCATTTGGAGGCATACAAGACACATATGAATCTCCAGGTGGCACCCGACAAAATCATGTTCCGAGCCTTTCCTACAACGATCAAGGGTTCCGCCCAAATATGGTTTAGTCAGATGAAGCCCAGCAGCATTCCAAACTTTAAGGAGTTAAACTAACAGTTTGTCAACTACTTCATAGGCGGCCAATGACATCGGAAACTAGCCACCTATTTGCTGAACATGAAGTAAAACAAGGGAGAGTCCCTATGGGACTACATGTTGCAGTTTAATAAAGAGATGCTACATGTGGATGATGCCAAGGAGAAAGTGATTGTGGCCACTCTCATGGTAGGGCTGCTGCCCTCAAAGTTTCTTTTCTCTCTCTCAAAGAATCCCCCATTCCGTATGGCCGACCTCATGGTGAAGGTGCCACAACACATGAACACTGAGTACACCCTCAGTGCTAGACGAGAGTGAGATGTTGGGCCAATTCACAGTTTGATAAGAGAAAAAGGGAGCAACAACAAGCACCACGGGAAGAAAGAGGTGGTCTGGAGAGAAAAGGCAACGATAATCGCGGGGTTAGGCCCCAGGTCAACCTCCCCCCAAGTAGATTTCAAAACTATACCCCCCTCAACACACCCATGGAGCAGGTGTTCCTGCATATCAAGGATAATCCAAACATCAAGTGGTCTGAGAGGGTCCAAGCCCTGTTAGAGAAGAGAAATCACGACAAATACTGTTGTTTTCACCAAGATCATGGCTACGACACTAACGATTGCTTCGACTTGAAGGAGTAAATAGAAGGCCTTATTTAACGAGGGCAGTTACAGAGATTTGTCGCTGGGTGACACCCAATCAGGCGTGAAGACACCTGCCAGAACCCTCCTATTCTAGAAGAAAGAAGGCTGGAAGGGCTGATAGGGGAAATAAGGGTAATTGTTAACAGGTTTATAGGGGAGGAGAGTCCAGCTCAGCAAGAAGATCACACAGAAGGCAGATTCACATAGAGAAAGACTGGTAGATGATGATAACAGAAAGGCTGACAAAGTATCACAAGGTAGAGCATCCCCCCATCACTTTCTCTGTAGAAAACACCCAAGGGGTGAGTTAGCAGCACAATGAAGCACTAGTGGTGACATTAGTCATTCCAAACTACATCACGCACCGTATCATCATTGATAATGGGAGCTTGATAGATATTCTCTACCTTTCGGCCTTCAACCAAATGGCTATTGGGGGAAGCAAGCTTAAGCTTGTTCAAACACCCTTAGTTGGCTTCATGGGAGACATATCGCTCCCACTAGGAATGGTTGGTTTACCAGTCACGACTAGGATAGAAGACCGACAAATCACCAGGGTAATAAACTTCTTGGTGGTCGACTACCCCTCCATATACAATGCAATACTTGGAAGGTTGACACTGAATAAATTGAGGGTAGTCACATCGACCTATCATCTTTTAATGCACTTCCCAATTGAGGGGAGAGTCAGGGAAGAAATGGGGGATCATATGGTAGCCAAAGAGTGTTATATGGCCTCACTCAAATGGGAGCCGGCCCCAAAAGAGAACATGGCAATTTATAATTTGGAAGTTTGAGATGAAAGGACCCGAGTGGTGGCAGAACCAGGAGGGGAGCTAGAGGACATTATATTTGACTCTAATGCACCCAATAGAGTGACCCAGGTGGGGTCAGACCTGCCAGAAGAGTCAAGAGGCAATTGCAAAACTTCTTCATTAAGAATCTGGACATGTTCGCATGGATGCATGAGGACATGCCAAGAATAGATCCCCGATTGGCTGTACACCAACTGCATGTGAACTTGGCCTCGAAGCTTATTAAGCAGAAGAAGAGAAATTTTCGTCCAGAAAGAAATTAGGTGATCATAAAGGAAGTGGAGAAATTGTTGACGGCATGCTTCGTAAGGGAAGTCCACTACCCCGACTGGTTGGCAAATGTAGTTATGGTACGAAAACCAAACAAAAAATGACGTATATGTGTCGACTTCACCGACCTCAACAAAGCATGCCCCAAAGATATCTTTCTGCTCTCGAGGATCGACACCTTGGTGGACTCAATATCTGGCCACCAAACCCTCTACTTATGGATGCCTTTTCGAGGTACAACCAGATAAAGGTGTATGAGTCCGACCAAGGGAAAACTACTTTCATCACTGATCGGGGGTTTTACTGTTACAAAGCTATGTCCTTCGAGCTAAAGAATGCAAGAACAACCTACTAAAGGTTAGTCAACGAGATGTTTAAAAACCAAATCGGGAAAAATGTTGAAGTGTATATGGATGATATGCTAGTGAAAAGCCCTCTAGCCAAGTAGCATCTCTAGGATTTGAGTGAGATGTTCCAAACCCTAAGGAAGCACAAGATAAAGCTCAACCCTAGAAAATGTGTCTTCGGGGTATCGGCCGGGAAGTTCTTCGGGTTTATGGTGTCCCAACAGGGGATATAGGAAAATTCCAAGAAGGTGAATGCCATAATCAACATGCAACCATCAAGGAACACAAAAGAGGTGCAATGGCTAACTGGGAGGGTAATGGCTTTGAGTTGATTTATATCCTAGGCCACAGATAAGTGCCTTCTTTTTTTTTGCCTGCTAAAAAAGGCTTTTTGTTAAGACAAAAAATATGACAAGGCATTCTAAGAGCTTAAGGACCACCTCGGCCACCTGTCGTTGATCAATTAACCCAAGAAAAGCGAGGTGCTCTACGTGTATTTGTTAGTATCAGAGATGGCAGTGAGTTCAATTTTAATAAGGGAAGAGGCTGAGATACAAGCATGAGTGTATTACACCAACT
The DNA here is from genome assembly GCA_025762735.1 of Platanus orientalis. Taxonomy (NCBI): domain Eukaryota; kingdom Viridiplantae; phylum Streptophyta; class Magnoliopsida; order Proteales; family Platanaceae; genus Platanus; species Platanus orientalis. Next base: position 11,303 of record JAOXJP010247978.1, read on the forward strand.
GAGCCTTCAAAGGAGCAAAAGAAAGATACCTGAGGGCAAAGAAGATGGCATTCGCATTGGTTGTCATGGCCCGCTGACTGAGGCCCTATTTTTAGGCCCACACCATATGGGTGCTCACAGATCAGCCACTTAGGACCATACTACACAAACCTAAGATCTCTGGGAGACTATCAAGTAGTCGGTAGAGTTGAGCGAGTTTGACATTGAATACCACCCTTAGGGAGCTATCAAGGAGCAAGCAGTAGCAGACTTCATTGCCGAGTACACTCATGGGCTGGGGGAAGAGTTTGAAATGCAAAAAGAGTAGCCAGAGAGAGAAAAAGTAGATTAAGCAAAGTGGGTCATACAGGTTGATGGCTCCTCCACCAACATGCAGCTAAGGGAGGAGTCGTCTTGGTCACACCAGAGAGAAACTAGCTCGAGTATGCCATAAGATTTAGGTTCAAGGCAACCAACAATGAGGATGAGTATGAAGCAGTGCTCACAGGACTACTCCGTGCCCTCGCACTTAGGGTCAAGATGGTCAAGGTCAATAGTGACTCCTACTTGGTGATGGGACAAGTACAAGGGGAGTACGAGTCAAAGGACGAGCGGATGAAATAGTACCTCACCATGGTAGCAAAAGAGAAGTCCTGATTTGGATATTTCAGTATATAAAGGGTCCTGTAAGGATAGAATAAAGAAGTAGACAGGTTAGCCAGACTTACATCATCCGTCGTAGAAAACCTTGACCCTAAGATCATTATTGAGTGTTTACCCAAGCCAAGCATTGAGGCAAAAGAAGTTAGGGAAGTCAATGTGGCCAACCTCAAGCCCAAATGGGCCAACCATATCATAATGTAGCTGAACCCTACTCAGATGCCTATCTAAAGAAGTCGACTACGTACTCTGGGAAATATATGAGGGGATATGTGGAAACCACTTAGGGCAAGGCGATGGCCCATAAATCCATTAAGGCAGAGTATTATTGGCTCTCAATGCAGAAGGATATAAGTCTGATCGCCTAAAAGTGTGACAAATGCCAGAGATTTGCCAATGTCCCCAAGAAGCCTACAGAAGAGCTAGTCCCAATAGTCAGACCTTAGCTATTTGCTCAATGGGGAATTGACATTGTTAGACCACTCACCTAGGGAAAAGGATAAATGAGGTTCCTGGTAATGGCCATTGATTATTCCACCAAGTGGGTGGAGGGCAAACCCCTGGCAAAAATCACCGAGAAGAACATCCATGACTTCACCTGGAAGTTAATCATCTATCGGTTTAGAATTTCCTATGTCATCATCACCGATAATGACAAGCAATTTGACAATGCCCGATATTGGGAATTTTGTTCAGAGCTCGAGATCAAAAATCACTTCTCTTCCTTAGCTCACCCCCAGGCCAACGGCTAAGTGGAAGTGGCCAACAAGATGCTACTAGGCATAATCAAGAAACAAATTGAGGATTCCAAAGGCCTTTGGTCCAAGGAATTACCAAACATCCTTTGGACATACCGCATCACGGTAATAATCCCCATAGGAGAAACGCCGTTCCTACTTGCATTCAGAACTGAGGAGGTAATACTGGTTGAAATTGAAATGACCACGCATAGAACAACAAACTTCGACTCGGGGAAGAACGAAGAGAGCTTCAGGAACAATCTCGACTGGCTATAAGGGAAAAGGGATAAGGCCACACTCTAGATGGTTGCCTACAAGCAAATAATGGCTAAGTATTATAATTCGCAAGTTAAGGCCAAGAGATTTGTAATCAGAGATTTAGTGCTCAGAAAGATGAGTCTGGCAACATAAGACCCAACGGCGGGAAAGTTGAGACCAAACTGGGAAGGACTTTACCAAGTAACACATTGCAATAGACCCAAAACCTACCACCTTGAGATAATGCAAGGGGAACTCCTACTACAACCATAGAATGTAGAACACCTGAGAAAATATTATCAATGAAATGGGTGTTATGATTCTAAGCAATGAAATATTCAAACTCTACAGGGTCAGACAAAACTTCATGTCATAGCCCTCGGGTTATAAGATTAACCCTCAAGTCATAAGATTGACCCCAGGCCACAAGACTGGCCTATCCTCCCAGGCTCTCATGCCTCTTGCTCAAGCTACAAGAGTAGCCCTCAAGTTATAAGATTAACCGTTAGGTCACAAGATTGATCCCATGCCACAAGATTAGCCTATCCTCCTAGGCCCTCGTGCCTCCTGCTCGGGCTTCAAGACTAGTCCTCGGGTTACGAGATTAACCCTCAGGTCACAATATTGACCTTGAGTCATAAAATTGACCTATCTCTCTATTGAAAAAATGCAAGGCGAAGAAAAGTCTCACAAATCAGTTAAAGTAAAGAGGCCCGAAGCATATTAGAGTGTACGCATCACAACTAGGCTCGATCCTCCTTTACCGAGTAAGTATAGCTACGCCCTCTCACACATATTTGAGAGTACCCAACGACATTACCCAAATAGGCCCCTGCATGGGGAAAGGGCTTAAGCCCAAAGAGAATGCCACCGGGGACCCTCATTCTTTTAAAAACATGAGAGACCCGTCGGGTCTTCTCCCTCTGTTCTGGTGAGGCGCTTAAAAGGAAATACACCCATTAGCTGAGGCTGTATTGACCCCTAGATGCACCTACACTTGAAAAATTTTAGTTGATTACCTACCTATATTCGCCGTTAATGTATTAACCCCAACAAATCCCTATACTTAGAACAATTTTACATTGTCCATCCCCATTCGGATAAAAGTTAATTACTCCTGAGACACTCATACTTAGAAAAATTTATTAATTATTCCTACACTCTTAAGATTACTGAGTTTTGTTCCACATTCCCTGTGTTTTGATTCAACTTAGTTTCATTATGTATCAAAACTTCTTTTTTTCTTGTTTGTTTATGTTTTTTTAATTTTCCTGAGTTGGGTTATCATTCTAGGAAGAACATTAGGATTGAAATTTATAACTTAGGAAGGTAATCCACAAGCAACTTGTAAGCATAAAGACTAACATTCAAGTTGATTTTATGGAATATATGTTCTGCATTTACCATTGGGACAAACATTGATCTTGAGTTTTACAATGAGAATTTCCAATATATATATATATATGGACCTCAATCAGATGGAAGTATAGAAATGTAGCATCTATGAGGGCCCAAATCTCTAAGTTCTCAAGACCAAATCAAATCACCTGCTTCGAAGATTGAAGAACCATGATAAAGCATGCAACAAATTCCTTGAGTATGAGATGGAAGAACTTGCTTCCCTACAATACAAGATCCCAACTTTCCTTGTATATTCAATAAAGCTTTCAGAGGATGAACAACATTTATGATCATGTGGTCTTCTTTTTGGAATAAAGAATCTCCTCTCTCTATATACGGTGGAACTTGAATTCTTTAGCTTTACCTCAGAATCCTAGAATCATTCAATAAAAAACTTGGGAGGATATAAATCATAAAGTATTCAGAAAACAACTCCAAAGTATAATGGTTGTCGAAAAGTGAGGCATGGTAGGTGACATGATTGCATTCTAAACTTGTAGTTTCCCTAACAGATAAACAATAACATGACAAGCCCACATGCAATGTAAATTCAAGAATGGTGCAATCAAATGATATTGAATTGCTCAAAATACATTTGATCCTAGTATTTTTGGGTTTATATGGCACCTATGTGAGGGTTGGTGGTATCTCCATCTCCATACTCCTTTATCTGAAGTGGGAAGATGCTAACCCAAGGAGAGCACTAACCCCATATTTTATTTCCTTTGACTCCTTTTTGCTTTCTTGCCAATAATGCCAGATAACTTATGAAATTATAAGAAAGGTCATATATTGACCACATGGTTCAAGAAAACTGATGATGTCTATATCATTCAAGTGGTCTGGTCTCATGGTTGAGATGATAATGGAGAATTTAATGAAAAGGTTCTGATCAATTTCATAAAGTTCTTAAGACCAAACATGGTCATCTAAAATTACTAAAAGAGAGAACTTTGACTCATGGTTGAGACTTGGGGCTCCGAGGTTTACTACTATTTTTATTCTCTAGAGCTCCTTTTGATGACAATACTAGGAATTTGCATCACCGAATAGTCTATGGTGAATAAATGAGAATGCACAAGGTCACCTTCTTAACTCAAAGCATCTACTTTTCCCCTGTTTTCATGGATCCCAAGGGCTTTAAATAGCCTCCTGAGGTGCCCACGTTCTTGAGTCTCCCAAAACAGTGGCCAAATCCCTAATCATCACACAAAGGAGATCCTAAAGGTACGTTCCAAGGGTATTTTGACCACTAGTTTTTTTACCCAATTTTGAGATTCAAAATGATAGAATGTCCTCAAATATACAGAGAGTATCATTATAGGTATCTAAGAGACTTCGAAACAAGCATAAGATCACTCCAGTATAAAGAAAGTCTAAAGAAGTAGCTTCCAGACATGAAAAACACTCTAAACTCAACAACGTAGATAAAATTAAATCCCACCCAAGTACTAAATTACAAACAAAAGAAATCCAATGCAATCCCATTCAAATGTCAAGAAATCAACCAATTTTTTTTTTTTTTAACTATAGATTAATTCCAAGAAAAAATGAGACATCCAACAACAAAATGGTTGTATTTCTTAAAGAAAGCCACTACATTCTAGAAAGAGTAGCAATGAATATCTATATCTCCCAAAAATACATACAACAAAGAGATTAAATGATTCAATTTTGAAATATATATATGACCCAACGTAGTTGATCAACTCAAAAAAAGCAAATAAATTAAATCACATGCAAAATATTCAAAATAAAGACCAAAATAAGTATCAATACATAAAATGCATGCAACTTCCTCACCGTTGAAGTAATGTAATCTTCAATGGACTCTCGATATCTTTCGTATAGCTGCTGGGAGTAATCATGAGGGGGCTTCTGAGTGCACATTAAGGAAAGATAATTCCCCATAAAAAAACAACAACACTTGAGTGATTCAAAATAATGTAATGAAGGTGAAAACGTGAAAGGACAAAAAATTACCTTTAAAGAGCCCTCCTTGAACTTGTTAGCAACTACATATTAATTCCAAGAAAAAAATGTGGAAAAAGACCCCTGCATTCATTAAAAAAATTGAACAAAGCTATGGGATCTCCAAAGACCTTACAAAATAAAATTCAGGTAGAGAAAAAAAAAAAAAAAAAGAAGTAATAGAAGAAGAAATAGAGGGTGGGAGAGATGATGGAGAGAGTTTAGTAGAGAAAGAGACGAGTGAGAAAGAGAAATGAATGACAGAGAGAGATGAAGGAGAGAGAGTGAAGAAAGAGACCATACCTACTGCGATAGATATTGGAGACGATTTCTAGCCCTAGCAAATAGATATTGGAGATGATTTCCAGCTCTAGCAGATACGCAATAGAGGAGGAGAGATCCATCCAAACAAAGATGCGGGAGAGGATGAGAGAGATTGGGAAAACAAAATAAAAAATCGTTTAACCCTTACCAAATCCTTGTTAAACCCCCTTTGAAGGAAGAGAATGTGCCTTCATCATCGTGGAGAAAAGAAACCTTAGCTTCGTCCTTGCTAAACCCCCACCCTAGAAAAGAAACCCTAACCCTAGTGATAGCTTCATGCCCGAAATTTAGAGAATGAACCAAAACGTGCCAGAAACACGCGGGTAGGTTACAAAAAAGACCGGAATATAGCCAACGTTTCTAAAATGGTAGCTATATTGTTTATTGTTTTTGCGGGTGGCTATAATGATTTTGTGGGTGGAATATATCCAATGTTTAAGAAACGTTATATAAACCAAATATAACTAGCATTTTTAACAAAACACTGTCTTTATGTGTGTATACAACACTTCAAAATTGTTGTTTATGCTATTTATCCCATTTACCAGTATTGTGTTATAAAAACGTTGTATAAAATTATACCTTTAATAGCATTTGTATAAAACGCTGCCTAAAGAATGCTGTTAAAAACCATTTGCATTGTAGTGACTAAAAAGCTTACGAATGATTTGGGACGCCAAATAATTAGTGAGAGATACTTTTATCTAAAAAATGTATAAAAAAAACATGTATACAAGTCGTTTTAGATTATGGATAACTATGTAGAAAATTTTATAAAAACCTATCATAATTATTAATGAATAATGCCCATTATTCTATGTAAAAAAAATCTATTATATTACACTTCTAGTGAACACAGACACCCATGTCGACTATTTAATTGATGAAAGTCAGTACAACAAATTTGGTGGAGCTTAAAGGGGTTATTTTAATTTTTTCATAAAATTTATGGGCTCATGTCTATATACATACTTTTATAATTATATATAGGATTGAAAGTTTTTTTAGGCTTCCTACATTTATAACTATTATAGATTAGCATCAAAATGACGTAATTTAATATATCACACTTGCGGCAATGTAGACAACCACGACGCCAATGATATCACAACACTACTTTTTACTTTTGGCGACACCGAAGAACATTTTGTCGTTTAGCATACACTTTCCGCGACATGAATCATAATGTTGCTATTGAAATTTTATTTTCGGCAACGCAAAAAGCTACGTTTCCATTAAACAATCACTTTCCGCGACATAAATCATAATGTCGCCAAGAATTTTTTTACTTTCGGTGATGTAGAATGTCACATTGCCATTGAGCATACACTTTCTATGACGCAAATCATAACGTCGTCAATGAATATTTAAGCTTCCACGATGAAACAGTTTAATTACGTCGCCAAAACATGCCACTTTGGGCAATGTAATCTAGCTTTTATCGTCAATTGGTAGCTTTCAGTGACTAAATCTTGTTTGCGTCATCAAGAGGGGTCACCAAAGATGCAATTTATTGTAGTGCACACTATTTTGAGTACCATGACTAGGTACCTTATACGATGTATACAGAAAAGTGGAAACTACAACTAAAATTTGGAATGCTTTAGATAAAAAATATAATGTAAAAATGTATGAACTAAAAAGTATATTCCATCTAAGTTCTAAAATTATAAAATGGTAAAAGAAAAATCAATAATAATTTAATTAGATGAATTTAAGCTCATGGTAATTGACTTAGCTTCTGAAGGAATGAACTTATCTAAGTCTTTTGTAGTTGTGGCACTTATAGATAAACTTCTACCTTCTTGGAAGGAATACAAAAAATAACTTAAGACAAAAGAGGAAAGACCGTAGTCTAGAGGAGTTGATTTTAAGTGTTCGCATTGAACAAACAAATCGAGATCAATCTAAAGGAGATAGTGATAGAGAGGCTCAGATGAATGCTTAAATTATTCTAAATGATGAAGAAAACAAGTGAAAAACCTAAAAAAAAAATTCAAGAAGAATAATTATAAATTTAAAAATAACAAAAAAAAACTTATTTTAAATATGATTTCTTTGTTTGTGGAAAAATAAGGAATAGAGAATCTGTCTGCATACATAGAAAGAAAAAGAATAAGCCAACAAAGGGAAATGTCAACTTGACGGAAGCAGATGACGTCGTGGCAGTGGTAACTGAAGTAAATATGACAAACACTTCAAAGGACTGGGTGATTAATACCAGGGCTACGAAATACATTTGAAATGACATGAGTGCATTTACCTCTTACACACAAGTAAGATAAGGAGAAGTCATTTATCTTGGAGATTCTAGGATCTGACCTGTAGCTGACAGAGGGAATGTGCGACTAAAACTCACTTCTAGAAAAGTTTTAACCTTAAGTGATGTATTTCATGTCAAGGAAAATAAGTCATAATCTTGTATCTGGAATTTTGTTAGGTAAAACTGGGATAAAACTTGTAATTGAGTCTAACAAAATAGTCATTACCAAGAATGGGGTATTTCTTGGAAAATGATATTATAACTCTGGGTTGTATGTACTTAATGTTTATGAATGAATGGACTTAACTCCTCTTTAGTTTACATAGTCGACTCAATAAGCTTATGGCATGGTACATTAGGTCTTATAAATCAATCATATTTAAAGAAGCTAAAACAAGTTAGATCAATTCCGAATTTAAATAATAATGAATTAGAGAAATGCAAAATTGGTGTGGAATCAAAATTTACAAAGAAAACACAAAAAATAATAGAAAGATCAACTGAAAACTTGGATTTAATTCATAGTGACTTAGGGGATCTTAAAAGCACTATGACTAGAGGGGGGAAATATTATTACATAATATTTGTAAATGATCACTCTAGATATACAAAGCTTTATCTTTCAAGAACAAAAGATGAAACAAAAAATGCATTTATAAAGAAAAAATCAAAACACTAAGAACTGATAGTGGAGGTGAGTATGACTCACTTTCACTAAAAGAATATTGTGAAAGTAATGAAATCATCCATGAAACCACAACTCCTTACACACCTAAGTCTAATGGTGTGGTAAAACAGAAAAATCACTTCCTAAAGGAAATGATGAATGCGTCCTTTGTAAGTTTAGGTTTAACTCTGAACATGTGGGGGGAGGCAATCCTAACTGCTTGTCACATACAAAATAGAATCCCACATTGGAAAACTGACAAAACTCCCTATGACTTACGAAAGGGTAGGATTACCTAAACCTAAGAAGAGAAATATATTAATTTATATTGTCAATTCCATAGATTATAAAATACATGGAGTGATAAATTAGGCATGGCATAAGCATATTGCATATGTTAGTCATGCTGGCAATCATCAAGTGTCCTTGGGTCCCAAGAAAGAAGACAAGCTCCAAGCACTTGAAACTAAGGATGGATCCATTCCTATGTTGCCAAGGTCCAAGTCTTGAAGATTCAAGCTCAAGAAAGGTATATGAGGGTAACCATAATGCTAGACATGGGTCAAAGAGACCTAAAGGCCCTTACAAGGGGCCATGGACTATTCTCATACCTTAAGTATTAGTTCCATAGAGGTTGGGAGACACTTTAAGGAAAAATTACAGAAAAACAAGGGAATCAGATTGATTAGGATGGGGTTAGATCAATACCCACTTAGTAGATCGATTCACTACTTACTAGATCAATCTAAGGGGCCATCGGATCGATCTGACAAGCCTTACGGATCAATTTGGCAAGGCTAGGGTGTTTCTGACAAAGACACCAGATCAATTCGATAGATTAATCTACTTTAGCTGGATTGATCAGACATTGTAGGATTTCAAAAAAAAAAATCCAATGCTCAGAAGTTTTTAACCGTTGGGAAATATGCCAAATTAAGGGTGCATGACAATGCTCATCCCTTATAAGTATAAGAGAGTCCCAAATGAGTTCTCTAACACACAAGAACACAAAGAGAGAAATCTGAAGCAAGATCAAGTAAGAGCTAAGGCATTTAATCCTCCCAACAACAAAAGGCTTACTTTTATGAGCTTCCATTGAAGATTAAAGAGCCACTAAAGGCTTCCCTAACACCCTTTATTTGAAGAACACAAGAGGGAAGCAAGGATAAGGTTTATTCCCAAGTAAACCCTTGTATGAAAGCTCTAAGAAGTAAGGAGACAACTCTTGGGAACTTGGTAGAAAGCTAAAGCTTACTAGCTCAATAAGGAGTAACTACCATCAAGGAGAAATAAACAATGCATCAACCTTGAGGAGGTAAATTGAATTGAACTCATTTTTATTTGAGACCTTAGCACTATTGCTGCAGACACCGGTAGTGTAGACCCTAGCACCTCTGCCGAAGACACTGAGGTGTAGACCACTCCCATCGGAGACACCTGGAGTAGACTTAGCACCTCCTCTGGAGACATTGGAGGTGTAAACTATTCCCGCTGGAGACACCGGGAGTAGACTTAGCACTTATCGAGGACACCGAGTGTAGAGATTTCATATGCAAGTAGTAGGTTTTGAATTTTAACATTGATTGTAAATGAACTTCAATCTAAATAAAATTTAGTAGCTCGGTAGTGAGCTTTGAGAGTGGATGTAGGCCCGAGTGTAGAACCACTATAAAACATTGTGTTGTGTGTGATATTGTCTCTTCTCTCTCTCTCAATCTTGGCATGCATAGTATTCATTACATGTTCTTTCATTATTACAATTAACTACATTTTGTTAAAGAATACCTTTCACTTGCCATCTCATAGCACTTGTAATTAAAAGAAATAAATCTAACAAGTTAAGTGCATTAATTTTTAAGTTACAATTGAACACCATTTAATTGAAAATTAAACTAGGGGTAATTAAAAAAAATTTTATAAATCCTATTTACCCCCCTCTAGGATCAAAACAAGACTTATAGTTGGTATCAGAGCATAGATTGCTCTTATACAGTTTAACAACTAGAGTGGAAAAATCCATTTCATAGAGTTAAAGTCAAAATGGCTAACCTGGAAGAAGCATACTTAACCACAAAACTCCAATTTTTTGATGGGAGTAACTATCCATATTGAAAAATATAGATGGGTACATTTCTCCAAGCCATGGACCTATCCGTGTGGATGTCAATCCAATTAGGTTGAAAAAGACCGACAACACCAAAAAAGGATTGGGATGAAACCCAAAAGAAGGCACACACTGCAAATTACAAGGCATTGAATGTCATCTTTTGTGTCATTAGCCAAAATGAGTTTAGGCATATTTGGTCACTCACTTCGGCTAAAGAAACATAAGACTTACTAGAAGTAACCCATGAAGGAACTAGTGTGGTCAAGAAGTAAAAACTTCAAATGCTTACCACTAAGTTTAAAGAACTTAGAATAGAAGAAAATGAGCAATTCATCGACTTCAATACTAAGCTTCAAGACCTTGTGAACTCCAAGGCGGGACTTGGAGATCCACTAAAATTGAATATAATAATAAGGAAAATCCTTAGATCACTTCTAGAAAGGTTTAGACCCAAGGTAACTGCTATTGAGGAAATCAAACCTTCGAGATAACATTTAAACCAAATGTCAAGAAGAAGGGTATTGCTCTTAAGATAGAATAGCTATCAAGCCTAGAAGAAAATTCCAAAGATGAAGTAGCATTCATCACAAAAGGCTTTAGGAAATTCTATAAGAAAAATGCTAAAAACTTTAGAAGGAAATTTCCATCTAGCACATCCAAGGATTCATAAAAGA